>CAIGRT010231952.1:0-15029 GCA_903798405.1 Fraxinus platypoda
TTCTAGGCAAAATATAACCTATCAAACACAACCTAAGTAATTGGTACTTGACACGGTATGACGTGAGCTTGATATATCTGCACTAGAGGGTTTTACAGGTTAGCACAAATCAAAGCTTATAATTGTATGGCTCCTTATCTTTTGGAATAAATTCAACTAAATTCCACGTTCCCTAGTGTTGTGTCCTGGTTCATTGATCCCCCTCTCCTTTTCCTCATTTTGTGTATCTTTCCACTTGACATCTCAGGGTTAGTTATCGATTCTGGAGCACCTATAGAAGTCGATTGGTCATTTTGTACGGATTTGGTTCCTCTAGCTTTGAATTTCGGTCATCGCTTAGGACATCCAACAATTTATTAGGAAAGAAAAAACTCACTAAGTTGGGATCACTGACTAATATTAATATAATATAATAAAAAATCTAATATCATAGAAAAAAACAATTTTTTTGGTATACTTCTTGGGTCCAGTTGCTATCACGGGTTTTACACAATCTATCGGATTAGAGATATCCATTCAACATGACATAGGTAATCGAACCTTCCAACTTTTGTCATGGTACCTTGGATTTCAACTCTTTAGACATGTTCTACACTCCAAAAATTAAATTGACTTTGTTCTCAATGATAGTCGAAGTGTCATTTGTCGACCTTGATTTTTGACTGGTGATGTAACAAAAAAATTTCGACTCCACTCACATCATGTATATCGCTCTTGCATATTTGGATAAATTGTTAGAAGCACGTGGCCCTCTCGATAGTGAGGAAGGCGATCGTAAACACTTTGACAATCAATTCAACCAACTTCTATTATGTATTTGGCGCGTGGGATAGATGAAAGACGGGAGTTACAAGAGTGTATGGACACTGGGGATATATAGAAAACAAGAGAGCAATAATAATATCGAGAGTGTAAAATTACATTACCTTCAAATGACACTATATTACGAGATGTGGAATAATTATCGTTGGATAAAAAGGTATGTGACCTCATCTTAACAATCAATATGCCTTTTCTTAGGCGTCACTCCATTACTTATAGATTTAAGAGTATTTAATGATTCTAAAAAGTAGTCACCCTATAATTTAGGCCTGACCTCTGAAAGGTAAATTGACAAATTAATTGTGTGGCAACTGCTGTAGAGATGTTACATCAATCTATCATTTAGGAGATCATGTACGAAAAATCCCTTGAAAGAGGTGAAACAGGAAGATGTCATTGAGAGGTCTGCAAACAATAACCACCATGATCACAACCACAAACACCACCCTCCTAATGTGGTTGTAGCCACAACTTCTGAGTCAACGTCAATCTTCTTCACCACCAATCTGCTAACCTTCTCTGGTCTGGCTACCTCTGACCATTGTAAAATCGTGCACCTATAAGTCACTTTGCATCTGAGATGGGTAATTGCACCCTAGCTTGTTTGGTGGAAATGTATTTGAGGTAATACGAGTTTGTTTAGTTGAAAGTCAGTATTTGGTATATATGTAGGTTAACAATCAAAATCTAAATTTTTGCTTTATTGAAAGAGGTCATGATTTGAAAAGACAAACGAACTTCAGTTTTTTCTTATTTACTTGTATGAACAATTTTAATTAAAAAAAAATACGCAGATGTTTATTGCTTTTGTTAATTTTGACTAGAAAATATGTTCATGAACTATTCTTCTCCCAAGAAAAAGTTGTCTAATCTAATTTAGCTGAAGTTTAAACCATTATCACTATCTATTATGTACCCTGGTATCGTAATAACAGAATGATGAGTCTTAGGCTAAAATGTTTGGCACTCACCCCATAGAGGTCATAAAAATTTCATCGCTTGTGTAACCTACTGACATCGCCTTGCTTACCAATCAGGAGCCCATAGAGATGACATTGAGGTCGAACTCTTTGGTGACCGATACCATGATAGAACGTGTCTTCTCTCACATCATTCCTACCACGAAAGATACAGAAGAAAGTGGTAGACCGGCGATCTGTATGATCACTAGCCCAATCAGCATCAGAATATGCTCGCAATTCTAATAATGAAGTAGAGGAAAGTAAAAGACTTTGAAATTGAGTGCAAAGAATGGCATCCCAATGAATTGTACTAGGCAAGGTAACAAACTGACTAATTATATGAACAACATGTGCAATATTTGGATTAGTGATGGTGAGATAAATCAAGCTACCAACAACAGTACGACATAAACTATGATATGATAATAGAGAACCATCAGAAGAAGAATATTGAGCATTAAGCTCAAGAGGCGTATCAACAGTCTTATTATCACTAAGATAAGCACACCCAAATATATCGGTTATGTACCTTGACTGAGAGAGAAGATGAAAATGCAACTTCAATATTGAAAGAGTCACAGAGTAAACCCAAATCTTTCATTGCAAAAAAAGAGCATTTAGTGCTGCAATCCCATCAAGATCATCACCAATAATAATCATGTCATCAACATATAAAGAGATCAAAACATAACTAGTGGTTGTACATTTGTGAAATTGAATCATGATGACTATGACGGAAACCAAGTGAAATAATCACATTAGAAAACTTTTCAAACCAAGCTCGAGATGACTATTTGAGACCGTAGAGAGCTTTCGAAGTTTTCAACCTTCACCGGGTTGATGAGAAACACCAAGGGAAGGAACCATATAAACTTCTCCCTAAAGATCTCTATTCAACAAGGCATTTTAAACATCTATCTGAGATATATTCCATCAACGAATAGAAGCACTATAATAAAGGTGCGAACAATAGTCATTTTTGCAACAGGTGCAAAAGTCTCCTTATAATCCATACCATATTCTTGAGAACATCCTTTAGGAACTAATCGAGCTTTATATCTTTCAATAGATCCATCTAACTTGGTTTGATTTTATAGACCCAACGAGAACCAACTGCTCATTTCCCTAGTGATAAAGATATCAAGTCCCAAGTGTGTGTTTGATGTAGAGCGTTAAGCTCATCGACCATAGCCTCTTGCCAAAGGTGGTCACAATTTGTCTCTCTATAGGACAAAGGCTCGGAAAAACGATGAACAAAAGCTAAAAAGAAAATGAAAGAATTAAAGTAACAAGAGTGAGCAAAATTTGGTAATTGAGTGGATTTACAAGTACGCGTAGTGTAACGATGATGAGCTGCAGTCTCAGCGGGTGATTGGACAGCCATAGGAGGAGAGAAAACAACTGATGTATTATGAGCCAAAGTATCAGCATCTGAGAACTATTAATGGGAACCCTGCAAGAATCACGATCTGAAGTGGGAATAGGTATGTGGAACAAGAGGTGGGACAATTTCAGTATCAAAAGGGAATGTATCGATGCGAATAAGATCAGACTTAGTCATATTATGAGATCTAGCATAAATAGAAAAGAAAGGTATATGTTTAAGGAACATAACATGACGGGAGACACATAATTTCTGACTTACTGGATCAAAACAATGATATCCCTTTTGCCGTGCACCATAACCCAGAAAAAATACATATTACAGATCTAGAGGATAATTTACTATGCTCGACATGAGGTTGAAGGACAAAACAAGTAGAGCCAAAGACACGTAAGGAAGAATAATCAAGAGCATATATATACAACTTCTCAACAAGAGACGAACCTGAATTGTGTGAGGTTAGGATCCTATTAATCAAATTAGCAGCAGAAAGAATTGCTTCTTCCCAAAATTCACTGGGAGTATAAGCAGAGAGTACAAGAGAATGAGTTGTCTCTACAAGATGCTTATGTTTCCTTTTTACGACACCATTTTGTTCGGAAGTGTCTGTACACGCAATTTGGTGAATTATTCCATCAAAAGCAAATAAATCAGAAAAAACATTAGAGGTATACTCTCTACCTAAATCATATCGAAGCATTTGAGTTTTCACAAGTGCTTTAAATATATTGAAAATACAAAAGAAGTCAGAGCGACACTTCATAAGAAACACCCAACTGTAATGAGTGTAATCATCAATAAAGGTATTGTGAACCCCCTTTAGTGATAATGGGAGAGGGTCCACATACATCAGAATAAACAATATCAAATGGGGCAATAGAAACAAAGATACTTTTATTAAACGGTAACGCAGAAAATTTGCCAATTTACATCCACTACAATAAAAAATATCACATGTTTTCAAATTTCCTAATGCTCATGTAGAAACTAAAAACTTTAAATGAGATGATGAAACATGACCAATGCGAGAATACCATAAATAAAGATATAAGACAAATGACTCAAACAAAAAGATGACAAATCAACACTAGAAGTTGCAATTTCTGATAATTTAAGACTATCCAAAACATGGAGTCCCCCTGCCTATGGTCGGTTCCAATCAGCTTATGAGATTGCGGGTCTTGCACATAATAAATAGAAGAAGAAAAAGAGACTAAATATCCGATTCACATAATTGACTAACGGAAACAAAATTGAAAGTAAGACCAGGAATATGATAGATGTTATTGAGAGACAGACAGTGTGTATCAATAGAACCAACGTCTGCTATAGCTATAAGAGTACCATCAGCAGTCACAACTGACACAATAGACTTGTGAGAAAATGAAACAGAGGATGATAAATTAGGTGGCATATGATGAGAAGCCCAGAATTTCAGATCCACGATGAGGATGATATATTTGAAGAACTGGAAGATAACAAACCTATAGGAGAGGCAGACATCGTATGTGGCAGTGTTGTATTTGACTGTGTTGCTAGAAACTTTTGAAATTGCTCAAACATGAGTGGATCTACGAATGGTGCATTCAATTGCAGACTAATAAATTGAAGAGAATCATATGAAGTTCCAGTCGTTGCAAAATAAACAAATAACTACCAATATGCTAAATACACAATATAGAGATGCGAAATCAAATCAGAATCAGCGGAAGCCAAAAACGCTAGTACTTGTAGTCCTTGAATATACCCCCTAAATTTCATATTCGCTAGTGGTCTTGTGTTTTAACTAATATCCTCCCTTTACTCATTGTATGTATCCTTCCACTTGACATCTCAATTTAGTTATCGATTCTGAAGCACATATGGACGTCAATTGATCAAATTTTGTATGAACTTGTTTTCCTCCAACTTTGGATTGCGATCCTCGCTTAGGACATCCGAAAGATTTCTCAACGATATCTAGATGCCATTTGTCATTTCAAATTATCCAATTCGTGTAAAGCTATCATTTTGTCATCATCACAACTTGCATTCCTTATGGCCTACTTGAGAGTTTTATTTTCGTCGATATTGATCGATTTTGGGTGACACCGTTTATGAGAAGTTGATGAAATCGGCACTTTTTAGTTTTTTGGGGCGCTGATTTTTAATGATTTAAAAATCACTCAAAATCGATGTAGTGTAATATTGTTCGATTCTCCCAACTCATCAAATCGATGATTTTCAACCGTTTCTTATATTTTCTTCTAGATTTACTCAAATTAATTTTTTACATCTAACATAACCGAACCGAACCGAATCAAACCGAGATACAAACCGAGCCGACTTACGTGGTTATGGTGCGGTTATGGTATGACCAAAAATTTGGTGGTGCGGTTATGGTTTTGGCCGAACCGACCCCTAACCGAACCGTTACCATCCCTAGTGATGTTTTGGTTGTATAATATGAAAGCAGAGCTTGATGTCACGGAAAATAATCAGTATAGTAAGCTGCTAAAAATAATTGATTTATGNTTATGGTTTTGGCCGAACCGACCCCTAACCGAACCGTTACCATCCCTAGTGATGTTTTGGTTGTATAATATGAAAGCAGAGCTTGATGTCACGGAAAATAATCAGTATAGTAAGCTGCTAAAAATAATTGATTTATGTTATCAAATGAAATTGATTCTGCTGGTGGAGATTCCTTGAGAGAACCATATATTCTGCTAAATTTGTTTCCATGACGGGAATGGATGGAGCAGTTAATTGATTGGAATTTTTCTTTTCATAGCCAAGTGCCACCGTATACCGTCTCCGGCAGTCCGGCACAGGTCTATACAGATTGACAGCGACGCGATAGGAATATATAAAACTTACATCATCTCTAGTGTAATCGTGATTAGCTAAAAAAAAAATTGTTACACAAGTAAAATGAACAATATTTCCGAACTTTGTATGGATGTTCTATAAGTAGTTGGAAATTTACACATGCAATGTGTGTGTGTATATATATATATATTGAAAGAAGATTTTCGAACTTATTTTATGAGCCTTAAAATTACTTGAGCTACTAAAGACTTATCCAAAATTACACTATAAAAATATCGAAACAATTCACAAATGGCTAATTATATTCACTATATCTTCTACTAATTACACCACGTTTTAATTGCAATGAAGGTACCCTAAGTTTTACTCATTTCGGCACTTGTCAAATTATTATTTTGTATTTTTATCATTAACATTCAATTAGGTTATTATAGTGTCACATAAACTGGTGTTGCAGCACCACTAATGCTAGATAACATTATTCTAAAATAACACTATTTATTAGCATTAATAATGCTATTTGTACCCTTTTGACGTGGAAACAGGTAACGCACGAAATGAAAAATGCCAATTAAACGTGTGCATATGGGACCCACTTCGTTGACTTTATCATTTTTGTTATTGTAATCTCATATGAAATAAAATTACTTATCTAAGTAGCATTATTCATAATTATTATGTATAATATAGATTTTGTAAATTAAGTTTGATTGCTCAATTTCCAGGATTGATTATTGTAATTTCCTTCTATATAATTCTCTTTACCAATAAAGTATATGACTGAGTATAACTGGTGGGTATATAAATTATATTTCATATTTTGTAAACTGATTTGGATTTCTGATTCTTTGAGATGGATTATTGTAATTTCATGCAATTTCCCCTATAAAAGGATGCATTGTAATGAAAATAGACAACCAAATTTCCTCAATTCTACATATCTTTTTTATTTGAAATGGCTATGGACAGATTTATCTTTCTAGCAATTATAGCATTATGCATACAACTGTGTTGTTTTGTTGAATCAGCTCCAAAAGGTTCACTAGTGAGTAGTCTTCCTGGATTCAATGGCAGTTTCCCTTCGAAACACTACGCAGGGTAGACACATTTCTCTTTGTTATATATCTAAATTTAATTTTCTTCTCTTTGAGTTCACCAACGTCATTGACTTTATGACATTGGGCAGACGTACGACTTTTAGAAGACTTGTGTTTTTTTGTAAATAACCAAAACCTAATTGTGACGACCCCATTGTCAGAAGACATCCCTAATAGAGTTATTAATACGTAACTATATATTTTGCCATTAAATCCAGGTATGTGAAACTTGTTGATAGAAATGACCGTCTTCCCAAAAATATCTATTACTACTTTGTTGCATCGGAAAGAAATCCAACAACTGATCCGGTTGTTCTTTGGCTCAACGGTGGACCTGGTTGCTCTGGTTTTGATGGCTTTGTCTATGAGCATGGTAAACATACTACAAAACCCACAAAATTAATTACAATTTCCTCCCATTTTAATAAAAAAAATTCCAAATATTTATTTTGTCTTCTATCAAGTTATAAATGCAACTATTATCGACAGGGCCATTCAATTTTGGTGCAGTAAAAAAAGGAGGGGGATTGCCAACTTTGCATCTCAATCCCTATAGTTGGTCTAAGGTATTTATTAAGGTCATGAATTATTCAAAATTAGTTATTTTTCTCCATTCATGGCAAACTATCAATATATAATTAATAATTTTATTTTTCGGTATTAATTTAAAAGGTATCAAACATTATCTATTTGGATTCTCCAACGGGTGTTGGATTCTCGTATTCTGCGAACAGGTCCAAATACAAAACTGGAGATTTACAGACTGCACTTGATACTCATAATTTTCTCCTTAAGGTAATTTCACATATACGATATTAATTATTCGTGCAAAATAATTCTAATTCGAGAATTAATTTAATTTCATCTCGATCTTTTTTCCCCAGTGGTTCGAGCAATTTCCAGAGTTCGTCGCCAACGAGTGTTATATATCCGGGGAATCATATGCTGGGATTTATATCCCTACTCTTGCTTCTGAGGTTGACAAAGGTATGTAAAAGGAGTCGAAGAGGTACTTGATAAAATTTCTCAATTTTGTGTTCAAATTATTGAATAATACTTGTTTTTTACATGTATACAAGGCATCAAAAGTGGGGCCAAGCCTCTTATTAATTTCAAGGTACATTACATAGTTTTTTTCTATTAATTTCTGCTTTATTTAACATTTATATAAGCAAATACCCAAAAATGAAATGATGCAGGGTTACATGATTGGAAATGGGTTGTGTGATGATACTTTTGATGGGAATGCTCTTGTTCCATTCTCACATGGGATGGGCCTAATTTCAGACCATTTGTTTAAGGTATACATAATTCAGTTTTCAGATAAGTTACACTATGTGTTACCAACCCCACATATAAGGTTATCCCAACCTTTTTTTCTCCAATTTGTATTGGTACCACGATATTCTGTCTATTTGATGGTTAAAAAGTCAATTTTTTTTAATTTTTTTTGTAGAAGAAACTGTTACACCGATTTTTATTGATGATTATTGTAGGAAGCTGAAGTCGGATGCAATGGAAACTACAATAATAATGAGAAAGATTGTGAGTCTGCAAAAAACAAAATCGACAAGGTAATTAAAACACGTAATCTTAATTTGCTAACTCTTAGTGAGTGGACTATATTAATTTTAATTGATTATTCTCTTGCAGGTTTTAGATGATCTAAACATTTATGACATTCTTGAACCATGCTACCATAGCCCTTCAGGAGCAAATGAAAATACAAGTAGCAAGTTGCCAGAAAGCTTCAAGCAGATAGGAATGTCATCTGGTAAACCACTTCCAGTTAGGAAGAGAATGTTTGGCCGAGCCTGGCCATTCCGGGCGCCAGTCAAGGCTGGAATTATTCCGTCGTGGCCAGAATTAATGGATAACCAGCCCCCTCCATGTACTGTAAGTAACAAAAGCATAAAATTATTACGCGATAGATTAGCAGAGGCGGCTCAAGCAACGTGGATAAATTCACTCGAGAATTTTCCAAAAGTAACATAAAAGTACTTTAAATAGAAAAATGATAATCGATGCAATTACTGATATTTCTTGATGGAAATCAATATTTGCCGGTAGTTCGAACAAAATTATCTGTAGAAATACTGTCGGGTATCATTTATGACAACGTCGTTGCTGATAACCGATGCACAGCCATCGACTATTATCAATGATAATGTCGTAGATAATTACTGATAGTTCTTCAATTGTTGAACAAAAGATATTTAATCTTCGGTGAACTTTTTTCCATTATTATGCAAGTTTAGTTGTCTCTCATTTTTTCAGTTTTATTTATTGACGAAATTCTTATCGGTATATTTATTAAAATATTTATTTTAAAAGTACCACAAATCCGTATGTTAGATTATTTTTTTTAAAAAGGTTGAACCCCAACCTTGAGGATTCCCCACCGTCCAGTCCCTAGAGCATTGTGGAGGAGATAAATCGCGGGATGCGACTCAACAGATCAGGGTACAAGAGCTGTCATATTGGTGCCCACAAATAGCCCAATTCCATACCTTGTAAGAGGCATGAATCGAACCCTCACACTGCGGCTGCCAGCTCAGCTGAGACTACCTCACTCTTGTCCTTTGCACTACTGAGCTATTTTTTAGTTATTATAAATTATCGATTTAAATATTTTTATTCCGATAAAAGTTGTGAATTTCATAAATTATTACGTTGAATGGATGCAGGATGACAGTGTAGCAAGAGTATGGCTGAATAACAAGGAAGTTAGAAAGGCTATACACGCTGATCCTGTAAGTAAATTATCTACTTAATTAAGTATAATTAAATATAATTAGAAACTAATTAAAAGTTTTTTGTATAATTAAGGAGAGTGGAGATTGGAACCTATGCACATCCAGAATTAGCTATAACCATGACGCTGGAAGCATGATTAGCTACCACAAAAACTTGACTTCTCGTGGATACAGAATACTTATATATAGGTAACGTAATTAATTAATTTGGATAATTAATTAATTTTGTTTACAAAATAATTAATTTGTTTATCACAGTGGAGATCATGATATGTGTGTTCCATTCACTGGAACTCAAGCATGGACAGAGTCATTGCGATACAAAGTGGTGGATGAATGGAGGCCCTGGGAAATTAATGGACAAGTTGCAGGGTTTATTCAAGGATATGCTCATAACTTCACATTCCTTACCATCAAGGTAGGTAGTACTAAATTTCTAGAAAATAAATTATATTCTCCGATTTGTCGCTTTTGTATAACAAATTCAGTCAAAGTATTAACGCAATTTATTTAATGATATAGGGAGCGGGACATACTGTACCTGAGTACAAGCCACAAGAGTCGCTGTATTTTTATAGCCGTTGGCTACAAGGCAAAACAATATGATGATGGTATACTGTCAAGGAGTGTTATTGTTATTGATGTTGGAACTTTGAACTGCCGTTTGGTTTTTCCATTTTCAAGTTAAGATGGATCTCGAGTACACATTCTTGACTTGACTTAAGTTGAATAAAGGTTTAATTTAATTTTAATTATATTCAAAAGACAAGTTAGGAGGACTGATAATTTATATTAAGGGATAAATCCAACCCCACCTTGAATAAATATAAAATAAATAATCGACATGTTAGGGTTTGATTAGCAATTTCTCTTAATAAAATCGACATTTTATCAAAATTTACTAAAATATAATCATTAACAAGCCAAAGAGTCTCAATCACAAATTGGAGAGTCGTATACAAAATGACAAGTAAACATATTTTAGTTTAAGGTAAACAGACGCGTGTATATAAAGTCAAAATTAGATGGGGGCATTTATAGTTTTTTGGCTCTGAAATTTGTCCAATTCGCAACTGCTACCAGCTTTAATTAATTTGTTCATGTCAATGTAAGACTCACCAAATACTACGTAAAAGTCTTGTTCAATGAAACCAACCGGAACTTTTCTTCATTTCTTTTGTTTAATTATGTGCTCATTAATATCTATTTATTTATTATCTTAGAAATGTGACTGGGACACCCCCAATAAAATAAAAATACACATGTAGAGCTCTTATCCTAGTGTATTTATTCTTCTAAACAATGATTAATTACACCATTGCTCGCATGATTCAACATACTAATTACGATGCCAATGAGTTGACTAAATAGTCGGTATGCTCTTTTCTTGAGGCTTCCGAACCACCCACAAAATCTAAAAGACAATTCTTTGGTATCTTATCATTCTTAACTTTGACTATATGAGATAACGATGAGCCAAACTTTCTCCTTTATATACTTGACGTAAAATTTTGTGCATCCATTATCTCGACATCTCCGTATATACTTTAGTGGTACTCACTCCCGGCACAACATAGAAGAAATACAAGGTATATCCAAATAAAAGATATTATAATAGAATCAGTGCTGGACCTCTGATTTTCGGGACCAAAGGCGAACCTTACAAATTGAGCTCCCAGTGGCCCCCTCAATTGTAGTACGTATTCAATTTTTTTTTTTTTTTTTTTAGTATCTATAAGAGTTTTACGTAACTAACTGTTAACTTAAAACTCAACAATAAAACGACAAACAAAATTATTATTCCATATTATAATCAAATATTAAAGGTCGAAAATATTCCAAACGATAATATAGACAATCCATTCAATTCGTGTATCAAAACCCTTTTAAATTTTGGCCTATCGTCTTTTAGATCCAAAGTTATTTTTGTATTCAATTCGCATAGTAATTCTGATCTCGAGGATTAATGTTTCATAATAGAAACAGTAATCAAAATGCGGATTCAAAGAACATAAAAAATTAAAAATTAAAGCAAAAAGACGTAAAAAAACATTCACAGTCTTGAGCCTTCTCACGAGTCACGAACTGAAAACAAATACTCTCATTAGTGGGTTAGGGGTTTTAGGCAGCACAACCAGGATGGACGGTTGTGGCGACGATCCAACTTCAAACTTCAATTTTTAGTGAACCACTTCTTAAGGAGTACAGTGCAGTAGAGACTTGAGAGGATTTTTGAAATCTTGGGATTCAGATAGATTGAATCTGTCGAATCCTTTAGCGAATTATGCTATTTTGCCAGAGGAATGTAACTCCTTGGTTGATAGATGAAGTTATGGCAAAAAATGATTGGATGACAATGTTGACTATTTTTAAAATAGTCCAATGATGTAACGCTACGTGGCATTCTATCATCCAAGATGTTAAAATCCTCTGACAACGTAGCAAGATTGTGATTGAGCTCCGGGACGAGTACTTTGGGTGGTTCAAATTGGTCCTAGCTCAAAATATTAAATGGACTAATTAAAAATAAATAAATTCCAAGTTTTTTATGGTCCCCGATGAGTTTGGACTTCAAACGAGGGCCTCACTTGCGTCACCTCAGTCCCGCCTTCAATCGAGTATCTGCCTTCTAGAATAGTAAGCACAAACATGTAATTCCATTGTATTCCATGCAGATGAGATACAATACTCATATATAGGGATTAACGCCTGGGCCCTCCCATCATTGCCGTTTGATTATTGTCTCATCTCATGCCCTCATGCGAAAATCATCATCTTCTTATCTACTCCTCCATTAGTCCCTCCCGCCCGGCTAAAGACAAATTTACTTAACAGATGCCTACTTGACGTCAATAATAACTCGATTCATCACTTTCATTCCAAACAAATTCATATCTTCCCCCATCTCTCTCTTATTGATTTAGATTTTGTCGATGGCGAAACCCAGATTAATATTTCTGGTAATTATAGTATTTTGCATGCTGTGTTGTTTTATTAACATTAATACTGAAGCAGCTCCTCAAGGTTCATTAGTCAAAAGTCTTCCGGGATTCACTGGTAGTTTTCCGTCAAAACACCACGCAGGGTACGTGTATGTCTTCGAAAAATCATAATTATTGACCATGTTTATTTTGATTCATATAAAAATATATATTCAGGTATGTTACAATTGATGATGAAGATAATCAGACTTCGAAAAATCTATATTACTACTTTGTAGTATCGGAAAAAAATCCGTCGGTCGATCCAGTGGTTCTGTGGCTCAACGGTGGACCTGGATGTTCTAGTTTTGATGGCTTTGTCTATGAACATGGTAAACTGAGAACATCCTATATTCTACAATTGAAAACATAAAACCAATGATTTATTCTGTTTTCTAACCAGTTCAAATGCAAATATTATCCACAGGGCCATTTAATTTTGATGCAGCAAAGCAAGAAGGGAAATTGCCCACTTTGCAGCTCAATCCCCATAGTTGGTCTAAGGTAATTATATTTAAAATAAGTTTATTAATATTAGAACTCTTTTTCGGTTTGGTCCCCATTTGTTGAAACTCATTTTCCTCGAACTCATTTTCAACCATACATTTCATGAGATTCACAACTTTTATCAACTACACATTTCATAACTTTTTATTAAAATCTACTAAAAATTTGACTTTTATCTAAACCAAACAAGGGCAATAATTTTTCTTCGGGTAGGTATCAAACATGATCTACTTGGATTCTCCGGCTGGCGTTGGCTTCTCATACTCTGTTGACACATCCATCTACGAAACCGGAGACTTGCAGACTGCATTTGATACTCACCTTTTTCTCCTCAAGGTACACTTCATACTCACCTTATTTGCATATATATAATTATATGCTAATTATTTCTTGGTGTTTTTTTTTTTTTTTTTTTTCTAGTGGTTCGAACAATTTCCGGAGTTTGTTGGGAATGAATTTTATATTGCAGGAGAGTCTTATGCTGGGGTTTATGTCCCTACTCTTGCTTCTGATGTTGACAAAGGTACAAATTATATATTAGATGGAATCTTGAACTTGTGTCCAATTATTGGATAAAAATTCTTGTATAATATTTGGTTGTAGGCATCAAAAGTGGGGTAAAACCTGTTATCAATTTTAAGGTACATGCCTTTGCCTGTGCCTGGCCTTCCCCTAATAATTTCTGCTTCATTTTTGTTGTAAAAGGATTCTATCTAATGAATGTGATGTAGGGTTACATGGTTGGAAATGGAGTATGTGATCGTAGTTTTGATGGGAATGCTCTTGTCCCATTCGCACATGGGATGGGCCTAATCTCAAATAATTTGTATAAGGTCGTGTTTCATTGTTGAATTAATTGGTACAATTGCTATTCATACATTTGGTTTGAGTTGCGAAATTCACGTTTAATTGTGATTATTACAGTCAGCTGAAGTCACGTGTAAAGGAAATTACAACAACTACAGCAGCAACGACTGTGAGTCAGCATTAAGTAAGATCGAAAAGGTATTAAGAGGGGACTTAAAAGTGCATTTTTAAGTGTGTCCATTCTCAATTTGCTGACTTTTATTGAGTAGATATTAATATTGGTGATTTTTGTTGTGCAGGCTTTACATGGTTTAAACATTTATGATATCCTTGAACCTTGCTACCACAATCCAAGTGCAAGTAGTCAGTTGCCTGAAAGCTTCAAGCAATTGGGAATGTCAAATAATAAATCACTCTCCGTTAGAAAGAGAATGTTTGGTCGGGCCTGGCCTTATCGAGCACCGGTTAAAGATGGACTTATACCTTTGTGGCCGCAATTAATGGAAAGTGTCCGTGTTCCATGCATAGTAAGTACTGAAAACACCAAAGTAGTAATACAAATAAAGTCTTATTCTCAATAAGTTTAATGTCCATTACATGATCATTCTTCACAATTTGTCTAGATAGTTAGTAGCTATAACATGCCCTCCACCGCCACCCCCACCCGCACCCGCACCAGCACCAGCACCACCTACTTACTCTATCTAAATCTTGTTGCTCTTATGGAGAAAAGTACATATTTAGGTCAATATAAAACATGTATCAACCACACAAGTCATCATTTCTTTAATTTATGATCAATCTGCTCTCGTTTCTTATCTTATCAATTTTAGTATGACCAGTATCCATCTTAGTGTCCTCGTTTCCACTCAGGGGTGGAGGCAGGGGGGGTCCTGGGGGGG
>CAIGRT010231969.1:0-16978 GCA_903798405.1 Fraxinus platypoda
GATGTACAACATATATTGAAATTGACCAATTAGTTATTAATCCAAAAAAATTCTTTGTAACTCCTTGTTATTGATTATAGTAAATTCTCCGCCCCTATCCGTGGTTTTCCCCGATTTGTGTTTCAACGTAAATCTTGTTTTCTTTGTGATTTATTGTATCTATATTGCCCTTATTTTCTCCTTTTTAATTATTTGACCGGATTCTCAATAAAGTGATATTAGAGTGATTTTGATATCTTGTTTGTTTCTAACGAAGTAATATCAGAGTTGAAGGCTTTTTTGGTGGTTCTTGGGAGGTTCAAATTGATTATTAAAGCGAGGTTTGAAAAAGGTCTTTCGGGGATGACAACTACGAAATTTGAGATTCCGCTTTGGGATCGCAACAAATTTTTTTGTTAGGCAGATTTTTTGTTTGGATGCTGGAGAAGAAGCAATGTAAGGATCGGTTATATATCTTGGAAGGTTCGACGATCACTGTGGATGCAACTGCAGCTTATGGTTCAATAAGCAATAATTCAGGTAGAATTGGTTGTGATTGGATTGTTCGTGGTCATTCGAATAATAATATTGGAGAATCTTCCTGCAGCTTCGGTAGAGCTAGTTGTGATCTTGTTGATCATGTTACTTGTTGATTCGAGCAGGTTTGACAACCTAGGTAGAGTTGGTGTTGCTCGTGGTGATCGAACAGGTTTGGTGACTCGGTTGGAGCTGGTAATGAACGGGATGATTCAAACAAGTTTTGCGTACAAGGTAAGCATGGCTTGAAATTTGTTCAGAGTTGCTAAGTATGCCTAGAGTGACATGGTGGAAGAGATGAAGTAATTTGGTGGAGTCTTTTGTTTGGAGAATTTTGTTGGAGTTGAATAATTAAGTTTTATTCATTGCAATGAAATTCGTGTCCATAGGGGGTTTGTTAGAATTTGACTGTGACCCGAATTCTTATTGAGTATTTGATTGGAAATACTGTTGGAGAAATATTGGGAGTTGGTAGTAGACTTGAATTGAAGGAGTCCAAGGTGATTTTGACTGCTATTTCATCCCAAATTCTCAATTATTAGTTTTACCCGTTGTATTGAGACTTCACCTTATATTAAATGTTCATGTATTAATTCTCCAAATATGTTAGAGATTTTTTGATTATAAATATGTGGTGCACAATATATATTGAACTTAACCAATTAGTTATTGGTCCAAAGAGATTTTTTATAACTCCTTACTATTAATTATAGTAAATTCTCCGCCTTTGCCATGGTTTCCCCATATTTGGATTTTTACGTAAATCTTGTTTTCTTTGTTATTCATTATATTTATATTGCCCTTATTTTCTCGTCTTTAATTATTTGGCCGAATTCTCAATAAAGTAGTATCAAAATGATTCTGGTATCTTGTTTGTTTCTAACAGTCGAGTCTGTATACATTATGAATTATATGCACGTCACTTGAAAAGTCACCGATGATGGGAACCTATGTCAACAAAAACTTGAACACCCTTGTTGTGAGATATTCATTTCATCACTATGTGTAGTACATGCTAGTCAATATAGAAAACTTTGACACTAGATATAGGAAGTACATGTATCACACAATAATTTTGGTAAAATGTTAAATTTTTCCATTACAACAAAAATAGGTGTCTCTGTCTACTGGTTTCTTGTATCAAGTTTCGAACGAGAATGCGAATCACGTAGCCGACTTGAGGGAGTACACTTGCACTTGCAACCAGTTTCAAATTGACGAGTTCTATGTCCACATGCGTTAGTTGTTATTACGTCGAAGGAAGAACAACCTTACAGATATTGCTCTCATTACGGTACAAAGGAATCTTATGTAAACATGTACATCGATAGCATCGTTCCACTCGGGGACGTGAACGTTGATGCAAACATGTTAAGACCAGATTCCATGACGAAATATATCCATCAAAGTCAAAGAGGCGTCATGGGAGGCTTAAGAATACAAGGATACGAACAAGGACAAAGAGCATTCACCCATCAAGATGCGGACGATGTGGCGAGAAAGGGAACACCAGAAGGACACGTAAGTAACCTCTACTGCTAAGTCATGTCCGAAAGCGTAAACGTGGTTTAGACATTAACAAAACCGACAAATAGTTACACGACATCTTTCTCTATTTTATGCCACATATTTTTCCCTTTTAAGTGTTGTCGAATGGTTTATAGCATAACTGTTTGTTACCCTATATTTTTAAATATGAGCACTTCAAATTACTTCCTGCCACCATTTAAATATCAATCACAAAGGAATATGATATCTATTGTTTGATTTTTCTACACATCAAATTCAAACATAATCATATTTGATAAGTTGAGGCCACTTTGTATAAAATCCATGTTAACGTTCATAATCCAAATTGATGAAAACAATTTAATCGACAGTAATACTGTAACATATCTTTCACGTAATCGCCGTGTGATATAATTTATTACTACACACATCGTGAAAGCGTAAAAATAAAATAATCATATTTTTTAACCAGTCATTCTAATATATTTGTTTATAAGGTGCCAAACAGCGTCTATGTGGAAGATTAGTTATGTTTTGACAGTTAACTAAGCAATATTCATAGTTTTTGGGACGAGAAGTGATAAAATGTGACAAAGTGACGGAATTTGAAATTAAACTGAAATTCAGCGATCTAATTGAGACAAATTAAATCTTATTTGACGTTGTTTATAATTAGTCAAATTTATTTTTATCTATATATTTTATGAGATTCACAGATATTACTGACTTATTATAATCAATTTATCTATTTATAATTTAAACAGATTATACCCAAATATGCACTAAAGTTTAGTGAGTCAATTCATATTTTACTCAAAGTTTGGTGATTATAAAATGAAATTTACTCTTTAAAAAATAGATATTTTGCGGGGCCAAGACAAAATCGTATATCGCCCTCGTGGTTCTGCTCGTGGCCCAGCCCACTAATGAAATTTACTCTTTAAAAAATAGATATTTTGCGGGGCCAAGACAAAATCGAATTTCGCCCTCGTGATTCTGCTCGTGGCCCACTAGAAGTTGAATTGGACATTATCCAGGCGCTGGAATGTGTGCCGCGCACGTGCTTTCAATTATTTATTTATCCAATTATCAATAAATTATTCAGAGTAGAAATTTGATATTAACTTTATCTTCCTACATTTATAGGATTGTCGACCGCCTTTCTAAATACAAGAGACTATTTATTTTAAATATCAATAAATATATATACGTAACGTGTATTTTGTTTAAATTAAAATGAAATTAACATGCATTTTGTCTCAATATTTATTTTTGTTAAATTTCTTAAAATTTGACGTTCGAACTTCAATTTGATCAGATTTCTCATTAGAAAGAAAATTACTTCATAAAGCAATAACTATATTCTTATTTTAAATTGAACTACTCGTCTCAATCTAGTTCTCTCAACTTGACCAAGTTACACTCTTAGTTCCCTCGACCATCCCTCAGCCGAAGTCGTTTACCTTCGCCCTTGTCATCACATCTAGCAACCACAAATCTACCCTTCATAACATTGTTTGATTTATTGAAAATGATGATAATTCATTTCCGACCATATATTTTATGTGATTCACATACTTTTTCAAATTTTCAATTATATATTTCAAATTTTTTCAACGTGACATAGAAAAAAGAGTTTCAAAATAAAAGATGTCAAACATGGCTTAATAAGCTATGTGTACACCCAATGGTGTACACAAGAATAAATCTACTTGTCCAGGGTCAATGACCGACCCAAAAACAGAGGGATGATGTGTCATCACTTCAGCCCCTGATTTAAAGGAAGAGGACCCCACATGAATTAAAATCAAGGGCCGAGGTGCATCCACCTCGGCCCCCTGCATTTGGGCCTGGTTTTGGCCCGGATCTGCAGCAAGGTTGGTGTACACAATGCTTTATCCCCCCTCACATGGAGGGGGCCCCGCATATAGAGCCTGTTTGGTACAGATTCTCATTTTTTACAGTAAATCAATTCTCATTTTCAACCACACATTCTTCAATAAAATAATATTTTCCATCACATCAATATTTTTTTCTTCTTTTTCAACCACAAATTTCCCNGGCAATAGTTTTAGAGCCTGTTTGGTAAAGATTCTCATTTTCTACAGTAAATCAATTCTCATTTTCAACCACACATTCTTCAATAAAATAATATTTTCCATCACATCAATACTTTTTTCTTCTTTTTCAACCACAAATTTCCCATCATATCACTATTCAAAAATCAATTCTTCCCCCAAAAATCCCTACCAAACACACTCATATTTTATTGTGTGCGGATCCCCTCCATGTGAGGGGGGTGTAAACCATGCGTACACGTAGCATGGTGCTAATCATATTATGTGGAGAACTGTCATTGGCCCAGTTATTCAAGAACACGTATGCGACCGATCAAGAAGTTTACGCGCAATTCCTTGCCCCCACCAATAAAGGTACAACACTCTAAAGCGCAACACCCACCCATATATTCACAACAATCGGATCTGCTATTTCATCCACAACTCCTCTAGTTTCTCGCTTCTCTTTCGACCGTCTCTTGCGCATTTCCGGTATATGTATATTTATAGGTAGTATAAATAATCACTTTTTATCAATTTTTGAATATATAATTTCGTCCTTATTTTATTGATTCAAAATGTTAGTTTTTGCTTTTTGTTTGAATTCAAGCTGCTAAAGTGATGGTTGGGAGCAGTTTCGAGGTCCAATCGGTTAACGGGAAATCCGTTGCTATGCCGGAGATGATGACATTGGCGGCGGAAGAGAATTTATTCGATTTAACGGTGGTTGAGGAGCCGGATCTTGAGGTTAAAGAGAAGGAAATAGTGTTGGGCAGGAACGTGCACACCACTTGCCTGGCGGTGACGGAGCCCGATGCGGATGATGAGTCCACGGGTGATAAGGAGGCTCACATGGCCAGCGTCCTAGCTCGCTACCGGAAAACTCTCATAGAACGCACCAGGCACCATCTAGGTTAGCGTGCGTGAGTGTGTTGGTGTTTGATTTGTGAGACTTTAATTTTATCATTTTATTATATGCTCCATGCTACTTGCACTCTGCGAAAAACTAAGGCAATATGATATTTTCATATATGATTTGACTGATACATGCATACCGCTATAAGTAGGAGGAAAGGAAAAGTATTCATTTGTGATTTGAATTTTTTAAGGTTAATATTGAAATGTAAGTGACTGTGGGGATCAAGCTTTATTAGGGGATGGTCATTTTCTCAATTTTGTTTTACCGTTTTGATCAGTTTGCTCCCTGGCTTATTATTAGATGATAGAAGAGGCATAAAAGTACTTCTGAAATGAGTGGGTTTTTACAAATTCTGAATTTTTTTCTTGATTTAGAGAATATCTTCTATGATGATGAGAAATGCCTGGATTAAAGTTAGATCACTTCCCTTGTGAAATGAAGATTCGAGAAAAGATGTAATAGGAAGATGTCTTTCCAGAACGTACATGGCAGAAATTGGTATACTTTTAGTATGGTGGTATGTGAACAGCAAAACAATATGCAATCAATAAATGCGAGCAAACTCACTCATCATAGTACAGTAAATAAGCACTTTCTTTCCAAAGCCCCTTAAGACTCCCCAAGCTACTCATGCCAAGCAGCTAACTTTGAGACAACTAAGGTGCATGAACATACCAACAGAAGAATGACCCCTAGAATTTGTAGTAAAAAGCACTCTCACTGACGACAAACGTGGCGTAAAGTGAAGATTGAGGGAGTAGAGAAAGCCATCTGAGGCTGAGGGTCCTCCTTCCTCTAGACGCTTGTCGACATAGGCTCTTCATGAGACCCAATGAGTAACAAATTGAGATAAATATCCAAATTCCCCTAGTCTTTTCCATTGACAAGTGATTAAAGTATCAACATCGACATAAGATGGAATATAAATTACCATGTACATAATTAGATAGATTATTAAAGAACTACTTCAAATTCAGATGACGAATGCGATGATGAAATATGGGAGTGGTTTACCTGAGTTATGTTCAATAACCTTTGCTGTTATTTTCCCTAGTCTGTGAGTCTCTTCAGTTCTGCTAAATTACAAAATCAAGAGGCTCGTGTCAGTGGTAACTGTGAGATATTTGAGGATAAAAGTCTATTAAATTTTGTCTTTTATGCTTCTGAATTGGAAAGTTGCTTAATTTGTCTTATATATGTTGTTAATCGAAGTTACTTTCCTATCCTTTTTGTGCATATTGACTTCTTGCATGAAAATTACATGAGTGAGTTTTAAGGTCATTAAGTTACTTGTAAGTGCCGCTCTGTTTCATTTTTCTAAAGATTAGATTTGCATGTTTTTATCTTTTGTTATTAATTGTTGGATTGACGAGCTAACTGTACCGTACATATTAATTTTTTTTTAAGTAACCAGTTGGACAAGCTTATAATGAAGCTTGCGTATTCACCTCACGTGTTTTATGGATTGAATAATTCTCAAATGTTTTATTTCGTTTCCCAGGATATCCATACAATTTGGACTTTGATTATGGTGCGCTTGCACAGTTGCAGCATTTCTCTATTAACAACCTCGGCGATCCATTCATTGAAAGCAACTATGGTGTACACTCAAGACAGTTTGAAGTGGGGGTTTTAGATTGGTTTGCCCGTCTTTGGGAAATTGAAAAGGATGATTACTGGGGATATATTACAAACTGTGGTACTGAGGGTAATCTTCATGGCATCCTTGTTGGGTATGTATTATGTGTCTTTCTACGAGTCTCTAATTTCAGTCATAGAGGCTTCTTTGATCAATTAGAGGATTGTTCTAACAATTATGAATCATAGAGGCTTCTTTGATCAATTAGAGGATTGTTCTAACAATTATCATAATTCACAATTCAATTTTACAGAAGAGAAGTGCATCCAGATGGAATTTTGTATGCATCGAAAGAATCACATTACTCTGTCTTCAAAGCAGCAAGAATGTATAGAATGGAATGTGTAAAAGTTGCTACTTTGGTCACAGGAGAGATAGACTGCACAGATTTTAAAACTAAGCTGCTTACCAACAAAGATAAACCAGCAATCATCAATGTCAACATAGGTAACTCTCTTTCACTCCCGCATGTGTGCACTTGCTCTCTATTATGCATGTGATTGTGTGCTCGCTAGATCCGCAAGTATGTTAAGACAAGTATCGTATTCTAAATTTGGTCAAATTTTCACAAATTGCAGGAACTACAGTTAAAGGGGCTGTTGATGATCTAGATCTTGTCATACAAACTCTTGAAGAATGTGGATTCTCACATGATAGATTCTACATCCACTGTGATGGCGCTCTATTTGGTCTGATGATGCCATTTGTCAAAAGGGTAAGCAAATTTTGTTTGAATTCAAATCATTTTTGTTTCTTAGTGTATACCTTTCATAATTCAAATCACAAGTTTAATTTTCGCTTTTTATTCATGTACTTGTACATGATGTGTTTATGAGAGTCTGCCCTAATAGATGGATATAGTGAAATGAGTGTGCGAATGAACTATACATAAATAAAAACAATTTCTGGAGTGATACACCATAGATTTAAGATTTTGTTGTCATTATTCTTTGAATGTTCAAGGAGATGATCCAGCGGAAGCATGTGGTTTTGGGAGCTGATTGGTAGGCAATGTATGTAGTAAATATTACTGCTCTATAGATCCTCAACACTTTATTTGAGGTTATTTCAAGATTTTTGGAAATGACTCTTTTCTTGTCTGAGGTTGGTAAGGACTGCAGAGAAAGGCTATAGACCGACTTCTGGTCCCGCTGATAGAATATGAAACTGCAGTTTTATTGTTATCTGTTTGCTATGGCCTTTACCTTTGAACCTTATCTACCCCAAAAAATAATCTTGTCATTAATTGATTATAAGGTTTTATTAAAATTTGTTAGAATTATGCTTTATCACTTTCTTCTTTTCCTAAGCAGTCTTTGTTCTATGCAGGCACCGAAGGTAAGTTTCAAGAAGCCCATCGGAAGTGTGAGTGTTTCTGGCCATAAGTTTGTGGGATGTCCGATGCCTTGTGGTGTGCAGATAACAAGGCTACAACACATAAATGCACTTTCGAGCAATGTTGAGTACCTTGCTTCAAGGGATGCAACAATTATGGGAAGTCGAAATGGCCATGCTCCAATCTTCTTGTGGTATACCCTGAACAGGAAAGGGTACAAGGGATTCCAAAAGGAAGTCCAAAAGTGCCTTAGGAATGCTCACTACTTGAAAGGTCGTCTTATGGACGCAGGAATTAGTGCCATGCTCAATGAACTGAGCAGTACAGTTGTGTTTGAGCGACCTCGCGATGAGGAGTTTGTTCGACGTTGGCAGCTTGCTTGTGAGGGAAATATGGCACATATTGTTGTGATGCCGAATGTTACCATTGAGAAGCTGGATTACTTTTTGAACGAATTGGTTCAAGAACGATCAATCTGGTATAAAGATGAGGAAGTTCAGCCTCCTTGTCTTGCAGAAGATGTCGGGACGGACAGCTGTTGCTGTGCACTTCATAAGTAATTTGTTGTTAGCTTGTGGATCTTTGAGTCCCTCTGTTGTTGGTCTGTAGCAGAACTTCTCTAAATTTTATGAAAAACCAAATGATGATTTAAATCTTATTTCTAGATTTTATTGCTCCTTTGTGCATTCTATTGTTAGATTTGGCGGAAGGTTGTATTGGCAGTACGTATAATATTACTTTAGTTTTGTGCATATATTCAAAGATCTTGTGCTGATGGTATTTCTAGAGGAATTCGGCAATGTCAAAATGAAAATCAGATGCATTGCTAATCCACAACTCAGGCCGATGATCCTTTCTTTTGTTTGAAGAGTAACCATACCCAGACAGTGCGTGCAAATTGCTTGATGATTTTCCTTGCCCACTCTGTCTATGCCTATTTGATTCTTAATGCGCAAAAGTGTTGAGTAAGATCGTGTTGAGTAAGATCATTTGACTCTATAAAACTTGTGATTCTTAATGGGCAGAAATGTTGCTGAATTTCCTGCTTTAGTAGGCATTAGATTCTTTATGGTTTCTGAGAACACCGGACTAACACTTGATCTTTATTAAACACGGGGAATTTTTATTGAAATTTTGGTTGATAACATGCATTTGACTGATAAATTTTTCATTCTTCTTTACGTTACCAAAATTAGGTTCTCATTCTCAAGACAGTGCAGCCCTTGGTCATCATCCGCACGCCCCTACTAAACTCCCATTAAGAAGTTACTTTTGATATAATGCAAGTTGATATCATGCTTTCGAATTTGAGTTCCTTGATGTGAAGTAACCTCCAGGTAAAACTAAAAAGGAAAAAACTAACAAGTAAATTACTGAAGAATCCTGCCTAAAAGGATGATTTGCCAGTGTGTGCTAAAGATATTAGAAAAAATGGGCTTTGGTACTCGAATGAAATTTCTCGCTAACAGTTATTCATTTATTCAGGAGTTGCACATTATTTTCAAGTAATGGATCAATTATATCTCAGGGTTATGAATGTTTAGTTCATATACTTTTTCCTTGTGTCCTGATTATGAACGTGTTCTTCGTTCCCTGATATGTGCCCAGTGCTTTGGTCCTGGTATGCAGGACTGCTTTAAAGAGGGTCGACTATGATAGGGTACTTTGTTCTTCGGCATCCTGACTAATGTTGGCTGGACAGAATCATCTCTCTAGTGGCTTCCACCTGCAATGGAGAAACACCGATGCAAATTGAAAATGGAGAACTTACAATAATAGAGGCTGGTAATTTAGAATACTTCACGCCTTAAAGAGGAACTCTACAAGGAGTGATCTAGAGGAAAAGAAATTTGCAGATTCAATCGTAGAAAAACAAACACACTTAGAGAGGAACTCTATGACTATGAGCGCTGAAGAGGTGTTTCCTTTTTATTCATTTCTTTGCATTTGAGTTTCCTGCATTTTGTTTTTTGAGCCTCTTATTTGGTAAGGTGGACGGTATAGTACAATATTAACCAAAAAAAAAGCAAAAATCTTTATATTGTACTATCCAATCCTTTCCAATATATTGTATCAAACTTGTTTTTAATTCCTTATTTAGTCTTACTTGTATATGCAGATCAAGTGATGGATGAAATCACAAATTTCCAGCTTGGCCAGGTTGATTCCAGGGCACATGCGTGGTCCACTTCCAAACCCGAGGAAGCTGAAAGGTTTTATGGGATCCTGAAATATTCAAGAACCATTTCTTATTATGCAAAGAGAAGGGTGAAAGAACTATCCTTCATGTTTCATGGAGAAGCTTACAGAAAATCTTCTGTAGATCAAACTTCTGTGGATTAGGAAAAATCTCCGGATCGTGGTGGATAGACACAACATCCAAGTTAACGGACCAACCTTTTTGAATTTTATACCCTAAAAGTTCATAAGAACTTAGTTTAATACCGCTAGTTTTGAATATTCGTGTAGGTCGTCCAGTTGGCAAGAACTTTACCATCAATATCGAAGTCCTGTGCTGCTTTTCTTGAAAACCAAGTGTAGGGATAATAAGGGAGGAAATTACGTAGCTCCAGGCATTTAAAATTTACTGTGCAAAAGTCAGGTCCTAATGTTTTTAAATCATAATTCAGGTATTAGGTTAATAAATAAATATTAAATCTTTTAATTATAGGTTTTAATTAAATAAAGCACAGATGGCGCGTTTCCTTAATTATAGTAATTCAAATTTGAAATATATTAACTTCCATAATTATCTTAAACTTCCATTATCATCTAAACCCATTCTCTCTCAATCTCGACGTCCACGACTCCACCATTATCTCCGGTCAGTTGATTCCCACTCCGGCCATTTCCATTACAGTTTGTTCTTCTCCTCTATATATTATCCACATAATCCATTTTATTCTTCATATATCTCATTAGTCAGTTGTAAAATTTATTTTGAAAACCTCATATTCATCAGGCGGTGTAAAATGGGGAAGTCGAAGGGTGAAGAAAAGGTAATTAATCTCGAAGATACCACGCCACAAAGAGGACGGAAGAGGAAGAATGAGGTGAGCCACAATGAAACACCACTGAAAAAGCACGCATCGTCTCTGAACAAGCGGAAAGGGAAATCGAACAAGGTTACTTCAATTTTTTTTAATATAATTTATGTGTAATATACGTATGCATAAAGCGTTGGGGTAGATGTATTGAAGATGTATTCGATATTTTTGACCTTCAATCGGTTCAATTTCATTCGTGATTGAAATGGGCTAGGGTTTTTGGTTTTTGAATATAATGTGTTCTGGAAAGTGATTTTTCTTTTTTAATTTTATGAATAATATGTTTCATAAACATGTAGTTGTCAAATGTGACCATGTTATGCGAATGTGACCAATGTATTATGAATATGTGGATTGAATCCATATCATGAAGTATGCCTGTGACCTGATGTAAACGTATTGAGTCCATATGTGACCATACCATTTGAATGTGACCAAAGTTGTTATGAATATGTGGCTTGAGTGCATGACGGTAGATATGTCTGTGACCCACATTTTATGGAAAATGTGGCTTTAGTGCATAACAGTAGCTTTGTCTGTGACCACTCTTTTAAGAATATGTGACCAATTGAACACAACATGTGACCTCATTTTAATGCAGGTCTGGCAATTCAAAATACCAGAAGACAGTTGGTTTCCAGGCAAGATCACAACCTCAGTGTATAAGGGTGTTCTTACCAGCATTCAGACAAAATTAAGCCAACGACAGAAGCGTATATTGATGGAAACATGTTTTGCCCATTTCTTGGATTGCCATGAGATAGTGATACAACCGCAATTGATTCACTACTTTCTTTTGAGGCAGGTTTATCACCCTAACGATGAAGAATTGTGGTTTTATGTGGCTGGGCAATACGTTAGGTTCTCTATCTCAGAGTTCTGTTTAGTCACGGGCCTGAGATGTTCTGGAGATAGTGATACACAGGTGTTTGAAAGTAGACCGTCACAATTGAAGACAAAATACTTTTCCCTGGTGGATAGTGTAACACATGAAGATGTTAAGTCCACATTTATATCTGCGTGCCAAATGCCGGACTTGGATCTTGTTGAAACCCTTCCAGATAAAGACGTTGCTATGATTGGGGCTTTGTATTTCTGTACTCATTATCTCTTTCCAAGAGATTACAAGAAGGTGGTTGATCAATTCTTGTTCGCTCTCGTTGAGGACTTCACTGCAATGAACAGCTTCCCATGGGGCAAGTTACTTTTTGAAATCACTTTGGGTGCATTAAAGGATGGGTTGAGTAGGAGGACATCACACTACAGACTACGAGGTATGTTGGTAGCATTCCAAGCATGGATATACGAAACTTTTCCCAGTCTCAATGGAAATATTGTCAAAAGGATATCAACGATGTATCCTCGCATCAAGAACTGGCTCGCAGATGAGCAACCATCAGCTGCCAAGTTGGAAGGAGCCGACTGCTTCGCAAACCCTAATGTAAAGTTTTCTGTAAGCGTTATGTACTTCATAGTGATCTGTTGTTATTTAATTTTTCTAATCTTTATATTGTACGGCAGATAGAGATTTGTGACCTGGAGCCCTCAGAAACTGAAATGGCCATGCCATACATGAATGGTGTCCAGTACAAGAAGCCTATTCAACCGGAGTCATCACGTGAGGGCCGTAGAACTAAGAGTAGGATGCATAAGTCAGCTGACTGTGCGGGTACAAGTGGGAAGTCAGGACCACCATATGCAAAGAAATCATCGGCAGTGCTCCTGTTGACCGACAGTAGTACTGGACAGGTTCCTGTACCTGACGATGATGATGATTTTGTTGATCCTCCACCAAGATTCCAGGAGAGATCTTCCCCAGGAAAATCCCCGGCCGATGAAGCCCCGTCAGCTGCACATACCTCTCCAACTGAACCACATTCTCATGGGGCGCAATGGAGCGTTGTAAGTTGTTCATGTCAGCTGTAAAAAATTTCCATCTGTAGTCACATTTCATATTTTCGAGGTCACATTTTGTATACATCACATTTCATATTTTTTGAGGTCACATTTCATATTTTTGAGGTCACATGTCTCTTTTTTTAAGTCACATACAATAACTGGATGTTTTATTTTGTCAGGTGTTTGAGGAGTTGAGTATGCATATATCTGAACTCAAGTCACAGAATAAGGTGTTGTCCATGGAGCATGCTGAGATCAAGTCAGAGATGTTATCAATGAAGGCTGAGCAGACAACGAAAATGAACGACATTGTCCAAATGCAAGGAGTAATAAGAAGTGACTTGATGGATATTAGGACAAACATACAATTTTTGTCTGAATCTGTGTCAGCAATGATTTCTAGTACAATGGACGAGATTATGAGAAGGTTTGGTGATAAAACAAGTGATCATGGAGTTGGAGATGCAGAAGGTCATGGTGTTGGAGGATCTGATAAGCCCGATGAGGTAGTTACATGATTTTTTTCACATTTCCTGTAATGATCAATGTTGCATTCGACATTTCAACCATTCTCCAATCTAATATACAGGTGAAACAAGTGGAACCAAACATCAACAGGAAAGGGAAGGGAAAGATGGACCAAAGTGATGATCCTGGTCTTCCATATTTTCCCCAATTACCATCATTTGATTTGGGGGTCGGATCTACCCAACCTGATGTTTTACATTCTCAAGAAATACAAAAGCATGTGGATTCTGTTATATTTGAAGTGGTGACTGCAACCAAAAATGTTGATTCAGAGGTATTTACGAAAACATGTCACAGACATTTCATTTTCTGGATAATAACTGTACATAAACTAAGTACGGCCTGTACCAACAATATATAGGGATCACCTACTGTTGAGCCAACTTCTGAATTACCAGTTAAGCGGGTTTCAAGGCCTGCGAGGATATTGCAGTCTCCATTTGTTGCTGGAGAAGGGAAGTTATTCAAGCACGATGATAATGTCCTTGTTTTTGAAAATTACAAAGACAATGTTGATGAAGTTGATAGATCGGCATTCATGGCATGGTTCCAGAGAGGGTACAAACCAAA
Organism: Fraxinus platypoda; assembly: GCA_903798405.1. NCBI lineage: Eukaryota > Viridiplantae > Streptophyta > Magnoliopsida > Lamiales > Oleaceae > Fraxinus > Fraxinus platypoda. Next base: position 14,021 of record CAIGRT010231969.1, read on the forward strand.
AAATAGGTATGTTCCATTTGTAGGTTTGAACGTTTCTCAAGAACTCATTGTAAGTATCTTAATCTTCAATTTCGGGTACAGGAAAAAGTTTAGAGACGATGACGATATTATCAAACCTGCTTTTGTCATTGGTTCATTCAAAGTAGGGCATAAAAGCTGGTTTTACCAGATTATAAATTCGGAGTCGTCTCTGAGTAGCACGGTATGATTACATTTAAGTCACATTTCATTGTTACCGAGTCTCAGAACATATGTACGAATCAGATATAGTAAGACACATTTACCACCTTATTCGGTCACAAGTTGAGGAGCAAAGACACAGATGGAACATATTTAAAAAATCATTTTGCTCCAAAGTAATTCATGTCATACTTAATTCTTTCCTTCTTTTGAAACAGCACATGGATGCATGCTTCTATTACATTCGTCAGGTAGCACAACTTGGCAAAAAAGTAATTTTAAGAGCTACNAAAATCATTTTGCTCCAAACTAATTCATGTCATACTTAATTCTTTCCTTCTTTTGAAACAGCATATGGATGCATGCTTCTATTACATTCGCCAGGTAGCACAACTTGCCAAAAAAGTAATTTTAAGAGCTACGACGACAAACTCTTGGTTCCAGAATAAGATCAAAGACATATACCCTGCTTTCATGAAAGATCCTCACGTTTTGATGTCGGAGTCCAGCCTGATTGAGGTTATCACAGGTCACAGCCTACCTTTGAGCACACCCTGGTCCGATGTTGACTATGTGTTCATGCCAATCATGCCCATCAACAAAGCACATTGGATGCTTGGTCTGTTACAATTCAGAAGTCATACATTGACGGTGTTTAATTCGGCTGGTAAAACTTACCGTGAAAGGCAGGTTCTGCAAGGTATTGAGCCATACGTGAAAATCCTGCCTGCTTTAATGAATGCTCTGGGAATTTCAAAAAAGGACCCCGACTATCAAGAACCTGACTGCATGGAATTGAAGGTGATCGTTGATGATACTCTGCCTCAGCAGACAAATGGGTAAGTTCGTCACCAAAATTACAATGTGCTTACCATTACAAAGAAAAAATTCATTCATAACATTCTGTATCATGTTTGTTTTGCAGTCATGATTGTGGGATTTTCGTGATTTTATACGCGTTGTATATCCTTCGTGAAGGAAGAGTCTCCATACCACACAAATTTAATCTCAGCAAGTGTAGACTGGATATTGCCACACTGCTCTATAAACATCGGGAGATCTACAAGAAGAGGGTGAAGCAGTCAACAAAGGGGGAAGAGAATGTTATAGAATGAAAATTGAAGTCACATTTTGTACATGCAGTTAGTGTTTTAGTTTGTAGCCTTTACTATTTTCTACTCAATGGAGATGATTGTAATGAATACTATACTGTGGCTGCCATGTGGCTGTAAGGTCTGATTTCCAGTATATGAATAAAACATGGTTTACTGCATAATACATTTTGTTGGTCACATATTAGTGCAATGAGTTACAGATTTGATGGAAAATGTCACATATGTAAATCAACAGGACACATATATGGGAGGAGGTCACATGTTCTAATATATGTGCCAGAGTTCATTGTTTGCATGGAATAAATAGTCACATGTATCTCACACTTCAGTTCACACGATTTTAACATAGGTCACATGTCTTTGACATACATGCTACAGAATTCGAACAGAAGTCACAGTTACTTATCACACCAACTGTAGAATTCAAATATGGGTCACAGTTAATTACTCAGTAATTGTGAAGTCACAGATTATAGTTCTCTCTTTGTATTTGCAATTAATGCACGACTATCGGACTGTGTAGAAGTCAAATCTTTATTACACAATTGAAAATACGATGGACGCAGATAATCTGAACTATGATATTTGAAATAATGTGTTCAAATACAAGAATGTGATATATCTATGATTTATCTATTTCATCTGTTGATTTCCTATTACTTGCTGATATTGTCCTTGTCATTTTTGCTTATTGGGACCAAACTGGAGCATCTCCTACGGTTGTGCCCATATCCTGCACAACGTCCACATTTCGCCTTTGGTTTCCCTTCTCTAGATGATCTCTTCCTCTTCTCGGTTGGTCTTCCAGAACTCCTCTTCTGGTTTGGAGGTAACACGTTTTTGTGTTGTACTTCTTCAGGCACTATCCATTCAGTTGGATTTCCAACAGGATAAATAGAATCTTGGTACGCATTCACGTATGCATCTCTTGTGTAATAATAAGAACAATAAGTATATGGATCTCTCTTTGTATTTGCAATTACAGCCAACGCGTGCGGACACGGTAACAAATCTACTTGTAGAGTCCTGCAAGTGCACGTACGTTGCTCAATATCAACAACAAAAGTGGACTTTTCATCGCTGACAGAAAACACTGACTGGTTGGAAGGAGATACCTGTGACAACGTAACAACAATCATTGCATATGTCAGGTTTAATAGGTGAGTACCATGTCACACATGTATAATCCAGCTTCTATGCTTTCGAGTTTAGGTCACAGTCATGAGGTATACGACACAGACATATATATCTTGTCACAGATATAAAAGTTAGGTCACACGCATTTATATTTAGGTCACATACATTTAAGTTCAAGTAACAGATGGTCGTACATAAGCATTTTGTCACAGATGTACAGTTAAGGTCACATGCACATAAAGTCAGGTCACAAACACTGTATGTAAATGATAAAGTTACCCTCAAGTTCCTCAGATCTGCACTCATTGTCCTCAAATCTTTCTCGTACTTGCTTGACAACTTCGTGAAAGTTCCATATGCGTCATCTATGTTTACAGAACCAAGATTGTATAGTTTAACTCAATGACTCTAGGAAAGATAGAATTGGGTAATTCTTGGTTGCCTTTGTGACCGCGTTGACTGATTCTACGATGTTCGATGTCATGGTAGAGTATCTGTTTACCGACATATGGATTCGTGACCACTT
>CAIGRT010231998.1:0-16066 GCA_903798405.1 Fraxinus platypoda
TTTTCCTTTTCCATGAAAAACTAAGGCTATCAAACGGAGCTTTAAAGTAAATTTAAAGCTTGGAAATATGTTTGGCTAGGCTTACAAGTTAGTTTTAAGTACTTTTCCTCTTTTAGGCTAAACGTGCTCATAGTTTTAAGTTCTCGGTTTTACTTTTTTTGGTCTACTCTGGATTGAGCACAAACTAACTTCGTATGTTCTTCAATGATCTCGACTGGACTTGCAGCATCATTAAAGAGGTCATGGAGGGAAACCCACATTACCTACTAGAGTCCGTGGCTGAATTTATTGCATCTAGAATCCTGAGCAAGTACCTGCTGGCTGCTGATATCGACTGTCCGGGTGCAGGGTCCAGTCGACTATTTGGGAGTCGAGATTGTTAGGTATAGAAGCATTGACATACAAACCTAAGCTTTTCCAGGAATCCTTCTTGTGCTGGGTACTCCGTACTCTTGGATATGTACAGATTCCGATGTCGCTCAATCATATCGTTCGATTATTCTTGATAATGAATCTACTGCTGCTTGCATTTATACTTAACGTTATTCTTGATAATAATCTTCTTATTTGCCAGAGGCTCCTATAATCTTATACTTAACGTTATTGGATTTAATTAAGATTCTTCTTGGATGAAAATTTGATAATAATCACAAGATTTCAACCATGTGTAAATGGAGTAACAGGAACTGATATAACACAATTACACACACCTATGAACAATGGTTTGAGGATGAGAAGACACAGTTCAAGATAAAACTGATGCAACCACAGAAAATATAAATTGGTCACCACCCTAAAGAGAGGAACAAAAAATTATGAAGATCGTGCCCCATGAATCACGAAAAAAGGAATTATTGTGATGAAGAGTGGAAAAAAAAAAATAAAGAAAAAAGAAAAATCGGATGAGATCGAAAAGATGATATGATGTTAAAATGGTTTCAATCGATATAAATCATATAAATATTTACAACAAAACAGTATTTAGAATTCATGTTAATATTTTTCTTCTTCTTTGAAGATCCGACTTTTTCTGCAGTATAATCTTAGCTAGATTCTGTTTTCCCTCTCTATTTAGCCCATAAATAACTGTTCTAAAATTTACCGTACTGGGAGCAATCCCATTACCCAGCATTTCAGAAATCAGTTTCAAAGCTTCTTCAGACTTGCCTATTCTACAGAGACAAGTAATGAACATTGTATAAGTCTTGAAATCAGGCCACGGTCCATTTTGCTTTATTTCATGGAAAACATTCCAAGCAGCAGTAATCTTCCCCATTCTCACATATCCACAGATCAATGCTGAATACGTAACAATTGTAGGTTGACAACCGGCCTCTTTCATTTCCTCAAAAGTTTCAAGAGCTTTATTTATCTGTTTTTCCTTAAGGAAGTGGACAAGTAAAGCTGTATATACATGAACAGTAGGACGAATCCCGACCTGTTTCATGGATTCCATCTTTTCCAGTGCTTCTTCTAACCTTCCTCTTCTTAGCAGTCCGTGAACTAAGCTTCCATAGGTGTACTGATCCAGTGTATTTCTTTCAGCCCCGACTTCATTTGTCAAAGATAAAGCCTCCTCCATCTTCCCTGCACGACAAAGGGCCCTAATGTACAATGAATACGTTAGAGGAACTGTAAAACAACCAAATTCACGTAAAGAGTCTATACAGGATCTGGCATCTGACAGTTTATTAACTTCACATAAACAGCCAAGATAAGTTTCCAACAATTCTTTATCAGGAATACATCCCACTTGAATCATTTCTTGATATATTTGGATTGCTTCGTCAACTTTTCTGCCTTTTTTTCCACAAAGAGAGATGATCAAATACTTATACGAGCTTTTGGTTGGTTTACAGCCACTAGACTTCATCTCTCTGAAGTTATTTAGGGCAATATCCGTCAAGCCTGTTCGACCATACAGCATTATCATGATTGTCCATGTATCAGATGTTATTTCGCAACCTTTTCTCCTCATCTCATAAAAGAGACTTTTCATCTGTTTAAAGTTCTTCCCCTGACCTGCAACTTTCATGGCCATGCTGTATGATTCTGTATTGTGACTATAACCAGGTTGCATCCCGACCCATGTGAAAAATCTTATAGCGTTAGCATTGTACAAACTGCAATTATGCAAAATTTCCACCACAAGGTCAGTTGTAAATTTCACAGAACATTGCTCCAACTTTTCTTTTATAAAGCACCAATCCTTTGAGGACGATATAATTTGACAAACTTCACGTACATAATGTTTAGAATGTTCACTATAAGATTTTAACGCCGACTCTGGTAAGTAGTAATCCAGCCGAAGGTGCTCTACTTCACGCTCAAATTCCACACTGCATTCTGGTTGACTACATAATTCAACGTTTGGTGTCTCCATTTCTGCAGGACAACATTTAGGAGCTCTCTGCATCCGTTTTATCTCTTCTAACTTCCCCAACTCTCCTTTCTTCTCCATATGAGACAAAAGCTGTCTGAATATGTCGTCTCCAATGATTATTTCAGAAGCCTGCATTTCATTCAAAACTTTGATGATTTCATCTGTTGCAGAAACTTTACATAGCTCCTTTATGTAAACGGCATATGATTTGGGAGTTGCCTTGATTCCTTTCTCCTCCATGCTCTTGAAAACCTTCCATGCGTCAGAAATGCAATTTTGTCTAACATAGCCTGCAGCCACAGCAGTTAGTGCCACACTATCCAATTCAATTCCTGTCTCAATCATCTCTTCGTAGAGCTCTAAGGCCTTTTCAAACTCGTTCTTCTGGAAGAGATGCTGCATCAAATTCGTGTAGGTAGAAACTGTTACATGTCCAGAGTGCTTTATTTCATGGAAAAGATTAAATGCCTTCAAAACATCATTTCTTCTCAAATACGTGTTTATAAGGATCCCATAAACATTTCCATCAAAAATATTCCTTCTCTTCATTATTTCGACTATCTCCACTGCATCCTCAATCCTATCTGCTCTACAGAGTCCTTTGACCAATGTTTCAAAACTTTCAGAGTCAAGGTCAATGTTCTTATTCTTCAAGTCGCGAATCAATTCTAAGGCTTCTCTAATTCTCCCTGCAATGCAGAAACTCTTTAGCATGAGACCATAAGCATGACGTTCGGGAATCTCTGAAACTCTTATCATGTCATCGCCAACAACACGAACTGCAGCAGCATCTCCAGACAACGCCAAACAATTCAATAACTGTTTATACAAAGACAAATCTAACTCCACTTCTTTATGTACCATCTCCTTGTAGAACTCCAATGCAATGTTGGCTTTTCCGGCAGTACAAAGTGCCTGCAACATAATTCTGTGAGTCATCCCATCAGGTTCAACATTGTTTTTTTTCATCTTCTCAAAGACCAACAAAGCTTTGCCAATCAACTTTGCTTTCCCATAATGAGACATGAGAATAGTCCATGTCTTAACATTTTTCTCACAAGAATTCATTTCCATTTCCTCTAACAACTCCTCGACCAATGCTAACTCCTTGGCTTCCCCAGCTAAGTAAATCATTGTATTATAAGTCCCTATCGTGTGTCGAAACCCTGCGTCCAGTTTCAACCAATTGAAAAACCTTAAAGCCAAATGAGGAACCTTGAAGCACCTCTTCAAAACCTTGTCAACTATCTCCTCAGTATATCTAAAATCCGCATTTTTTAACTTTTCCTCCATTGAGATCGCATCATTTTTACCTCTTACAATTCCTGTAATTTGATGAACAACAGGACTAACATCAATCAATTCATTTCCACTCAAGATTTCCATTTGGGCATCCTCTAAACTCGACAAGCTATCAACGTTATTTTTTTCCATTTTCTTATCGGCATTTTCACAAACACCTTGCAAACTATCAAGCGGCTTTACATCTGTTTCAGTATTTCCCGACTGGATTGCTTTGAACATTGAAAACCCAGATGAGCTTTCGTTTTCATCCGTCTTAAGATTTTCAGTTCCTAAGATACCGAGGATTTCATTGAAGAGCGGGCCAAGGTTCACGTTTTCTCTCTGGCTTTTCAAGTGGGTATGCGATATATCAATATTTTTCTTATTTTTAAGCCTGCTCGAAGATTTATTGGAGAGAATTGAAAAGTAAGATTCTTGAACAACATGGCTCCGATCGCTATTCAGCAAATTATTGCAAGAAGCTGAACGTAAGAATCCATTTTTAAATAAGTTCCTCATTTTGCTGGAAAAAGAAAAAAATAATAATAATTCAGGGGAACTTCATGGTTGGAAATTTTATTTGGGTAATTACTTCATCGGATTATAATCACGTCATAATTAAAATACAAATATTCCTGATCCAATAAAAACTTAAAATGAAAAAGAAAATATAATATAATAGTATATTCATCCTTCTCATTACATTTAGGGTTCGTTTGAAGAATTCAACTTCTACTTTGACTGTTTGATACGAAAGTGGAAATATAGTTTGAATTTCAAGGTATAACCACATTAAACTTGTTTTTTGCCAATTTCATGAAAAATCCATTTCTACGGGGTACTTGAATTTTTATTTTTCAACTGGCATGAAATTAGAAAGTCTTTTCACCTTTACCAATCAAATGGGCCCTCATAGTTTATTAAGATACAATGTTGACTCCATCCCTCTCACCCTCTCTCTCAGTCAAGATATTTTTTATTTCTTGATATTTCTGATATTCTTTGTTTCTTGATTTATGGATAAAGGATGGGATCTCACCATTCAAAATTCTGGGTTTTTTTGCTAACAAGCCAGTTTTTGGATTTAATTTAAACCCAAGGTCGAATCAAAGCCCTGGAATTATGTTTCCGATAAATTCTGGCTCCACCGCCGTCCGATGATAAACTGTGGCATTAGGTGAAGTGAACTTTTTTGCAGATAAGCAGAGGCCCAATGCAATAAGGAATTATCTACTTGCACATCAAAAGATGTACACAAGGGATTACACTCCCCTCACATGAGGGGTGTGACCCACTTGAATAATATTTTTTTATTAAAGTGAGTCTCACCCCCATGTGAAAGGGTGTAACCCCCTGTGTACGTATATCTTGATGTACCGATAGCAAAACCCATGCAATAATGATACTTATGTTGTGAATAAAGGAAGATGTTGAAGCTTTCGAAGAGGAATTAAATATGAATGTTAAAAAAGAAAATTAGATTTATAATTGTGGTGTATTAATAAATTATTTTATGTGATAAATATATTAAAACCTAATTTTATTTAAGCCCTGTTTGAGCCAAATTATTGTAGAGTGAGAATGAAAAATATAGCCGTTATTGAGGTTCACATAAGAGATAGAAAATTTGAGAGTGTGTTTGATAGAGATTAAAATTGGATTAAAATTGAAAAATTAGTCGTTATTGTTGACTTTTATTAGACGAGTAAGACCCAATAACAACTATATTTTCAATTTTAATTGGATTTTAATTTATTCCAAACAAGCTCTGAATTTAAATGTTGATGTGATGGATAACGGTCATATTTTTTATTTTAATGAGATAATAATGTAGATCAAACGGGGGCTTAAAGTTATTTAAGTAAATAAAAAAATGTTTAAGAGCTTGTTTGTCTTCCATTATAAGAAGAAAATTAGTGTAATGAATAGTATTTTTTGGAGAATGTGTGATTGAAAATTAAAATAATTTTATTGGTTTGTGTGTAGAATATTTTATTCGGTGAATGTGTGGTGGAGAATCTTATTGTAGCAAATAATTTTTTGGAATAATGGTAGACAAACAGAGGCTAAAATTGTAATCTAACTAATCAAATTCGTAGTCGTAATTACCCATTTAACCCAAGCAAAGCTTTATTTTCCAACGTTTGGATGGACACCTCAGCTTTGAAATTCAAATAACATTTTGAATTTCAAATCTCGTATAACGGCCAAATTATCGCCTCCTGCCCCACCCACCCCAAGGATTTTGCTCACCGAACAGTAGCTTTTGTTCATAAAATCCAGCTATCCATTCCACAATTCTTCGTCTCTGCTACGTGTTTTGTGGGTGAAAATGGCAACTCTAACGCCAGGAATCTTACTCAAACTTCTCCAATCCATGAATTCCCACACAAGAGTCACCGGTGACCACCGTTCGCCGCTCCTCCAGGTCATCGGGATAGTGCCGGGGCTTTCCGCCGCCGATTCTCTCTGGCCCCACCATGGGTTTTACGTGCAGCTCTCCGACTCAATTAACTCCACCTACGTTTCACTTTCAGACCGAGACACCGATCTAATCCTCACAAACCGGCTCCAGCTCGGCCAGTTTGTCCACCTAGACCGGTTTGTCTTCGATTCTCCTCCGGTTCCGGTAGCCGTCAATGTGCGTCCCATTGCCGGGCGCCATTCTTTTGTTGGAACCCCTGAACCCTTAATTGCCCGGATTTCACGAAATGGATTTGTTATTCAGCCTGTATCAGATTCCGATTTTTCTGGGGATCCCATTGCAGCCTATTTGTCGAGAACCGGGAAGAAAGAGGCGGATTCGGGTTCAGTAACTAGTGTTGCTGATGAAAAGGCGAGTAAGGCTAGCAGGCAAATGAGTGCTCCGAAGGAGAATGTGAATGTGAATATGAATTATGAAGATGAGCAGGGTAGTGACAGTAGAACGGGTTTGGAAAAGGGGTCGAAGAGGTTTTCGTCCCCAGGGGCATTGAAGCAAAGATCCATGTCTGCTGGGAAGAAGGCACCAGGGGCGGAAAGGGATCCATCGCCAGCTGGGAAATCAGGGAAGAGGTCTGCTTCCCCCGTGCCTTCAAAGTGCAGGGTGCCGAGTCTTGTTGTTGCGAAGGAGGAAAATAGAAGGACATCAAGGGAAGCGGCAATAATTGTGCCTTCTAGGTACAGGCAGCCGTCGCCCACTTCTGGGAGGCGGCAGGCCAGTCCGGTGGTGGCGAGGCGGATGTCACTGTCCCCTGGCCGACGGTTGTCTGGTGGGATCAAAGTCACATCAGCTGTGGACTCTTCTGGAAAGAAGAAGATGGCTACTATTGCAGCTGGAATTTCTAAAGTTTCTGAGGCCCTTGTGGGGCCTGCAAAGCTGGGCAGGAAGAGCTGGGATGAAGGACCGGCTCCGGCTGGCGGAGGTTCTTCTGAGCAGAAAGAAAAGGCTGGAACTAAGAATAGACCGGATTTTCAGGCTATTTTGAGAACTCAGGTTAGATCCCTTATCAGATTTCTCTAATTTGCTGCTGATTTCTTTTATGTCAATTGATAAGTGGGATCATAATTCTGATCCGTTCATAAATCCATGTTTGATTTCTTGAATTTTACTTTTTGCGAGGATGATCATTGTGATTAATGCATTGAAAACGTTTTCCCTGGGTTAGTTGATGCATATGTTAATCAGCAATAGTCTTCCTTGACGTACATTTGAATCGTGATTTTGCAGGCTGCTATTTCTAGGCGATTAAGTGATGTAAATGAGCAAAAATCTGATCTCAGTTATTTGGAAGAAAAACAAAAATCTAACGTGGCTGAGAATCCTCCTCTGCTTGAGAAGCCAAATGAAGCATCTCCTGTAATCACTATTCATGAAAAGAAATGGACTGATGGAAGCATTCCATTGGATGCACTCTCTTCAGGTCTTGCATTGCTTGGGAAGGTATATTTCATTTTCAAATTAACTGCCAGCATAACAATAAGAAGTTGTTGTGTTTTCACTTTAATTCTCTTGTGTCCTCCAATGTTGGTGTTGAACGAGCTTATCTAAAAACTAGAAGGGGAACATATTTATGTATTTAAATTTAGTTTTCAAGAACCACCCTCACGGACAATCTGGATTTATGTTACATCAATAGCAAGATATGTTCACAATTTGGTAAACAGACAAGGGTGAAACTGATTGTCCTGTCTGCTTCGATATTATGTTGAAGAAACTCATCTAAGTTTAAATTGTTTGAGAGGAAACACATTTATTTAAATCTAATCTTCAACAATGGAATATGATTAATTATATTTACATGGTACAGGAGGCTATGCAAAGGAGAGTAGTTGCTTCCACAGCTGCAGCCGAAGCTTTAGAAGAGGCCATTGCAACAGAGTCTATTGTGAGGAGCCTGGGGTGATTATTCATTTCTTTCTTTTTGTCTCTCTCTCTCTCTCTCTCTGATCACAATATCCTTTTTGGAACAAATGTTTGAATATGTGTTATTTAAATTAATACGCACCGGCTTCCGATGCTACTATATGCAACTCCATTGACAGATAACTTGTTCAATTTCATTAGAGTAATGCTATTTAGCTCCACTGGAGTTACAACCCGTGGCTCTAAATGATAGGCTAGAAAAGTGAAATTAAATGATCATTAGCACACAATTTTTTTCTTCTTGTGTTGATTCCAAGTGGCTATTAAGAAGTGTTCAGTTAAGGAGTGAAATAAATATCTTCTTATATATTTGGGAGCAAGTACTTAAGATTTGAAGGTATGTGAATTTGTTGTTTCTAACCTTTTCTTCTTATTCAATGACAAGAGGAATTAAGTTAAATGAATTATTAGAATCATATAGTTCAATTAGTCATATTACACTTTGATTTTATTCAATGATGACACTAGGAATTTGTAATAAATTACACTTTGAATTGCGTTTCTGTATTGATTTGATTTTTTCAATTTGTCATATTCCATTTCTTGTGCCTTCTTCCAATAAGATTGTTGGAGAGCAAACAAATATAAGCCATAAAATAATTGCAGTTCCCATTCTAAAATACATTTAAGTAGATCTTGAAGACTTGAACCTGTAAAGAGCATCATTGCAATAATTCTTGCTGCTCTCTTGGTGTAATTAGTATTGTAATCAATATATGCTCTGCTTTGTTAATTGCTTCGTTTATTATGTTTTGCATACTGGGATTGCATTTTGTGTTACAGTTGGAATATAAAAATTTTATGCAAGAATTTCTTCGTTGTTGCTTTTCTGTTCGATGAAAATGAGATAAAAAATTACTTGATTAAGAAGAATCTTCTGTACCTTTGATTGACCAAAAAGAGGATATTGAAAAAGAACAATACAATTTAACTCTGAACCCCATCTGATTAAGTTGTTATTTGCCGTATTGCTTCACTGTTTTCTCTTTCTGCATCTTTAATTTTTGTTATTTGCTGTATTGCTTCATTGATTCTCTCTTTCTGCAGTTATCTTTAATGATTCATTGAAACATTAACCTTTTTTTTACTTGTTTACTCTTCGCAGCATGTTTTCAGAACTCTGCATGAGGTCAAAGCCAGAAAATCCTCTACCTACTATTGATCGATTTATGACAATTTATGAAGATGTTGTGAAATCTACAGCAGTGGTTGAATCAGTTGCTATAAATCGTAATTCGATAACTTGTCAAAATATCCCAATCAAGCAATCAAAATCGTCTGCCCTTTGGGTAGAAGCAGCTCTGGCTACCAATCTTGAAGTTGTCTCCCTCCTGACTAGCCCAAACTTTGAGACTTCAATGAAATTGGAAGAATCTGCACAGAAACAATCTGCCACTGCACCTGTCAAGAATAATGCCAAGGTGGTTTCATCATCTTTCATTGGAACATGGACTCGGGGCAATGGAATGAATGAGACCATAGAACTTGCCAAGAATTTGCAGTCGGAGATGCAAATGTGGTTTTTAAGGTTTGTCGAGGAGTCCCTAGATGCTGGTTTTCAGGTCTTTGGAAAGAACAATCCAAAGAATCTCTATGGTGGTCCAATAGCAGCAATTGTATCACAGTTGAAACGAGTCAACGACTGGTTGGATCGTGAAGTGTCTAAAAAGGACGAGCTGATGATGGGAAAGATCGAGCCTCTGAAGCGAAAGATCTATGATTTTCTCATGCAACATGTCGAGCAACAATAAAAAACGCAGTGCAAGGTGCCTCGCCTTAATTTTTGATTTTACTTGTTATCGATACAACTCAGGATTATCTTTTCCTTGTTCAACTGTTTCATCTATCTTTTGAGACATTGATAAATTAGTGAGTTTTGTCTTTTATTAATTAGTTTTATGATGTACTGTGCACGCGCGCTCTGTGTGCAACAAGGAAAGAATATATTGTGCAAAAAATATCGCCCGCCGGTGACTGCCTCCGTATTTATAATATATTAATATTTGATTAACATGAATTGAGAAAGATTCAAAGAATTATCCCCCCAAGTGGGTTGCCACTCCGGCAGTTATGCACATCACCTTTTTTATTTCTTTAATTTCAATATACATAATTAAATATTGATCAATAATTCATGTGTAAAAGATTTGTATCTACACTTTTTAAAGATTGTAAAAGATGAATTTACAAATGAAAAAATTCCACAAGTCAACTATGAAATTTATGAGAATAATATTGTAATCTAGTAATGAAAATAAATTTAGTATAGTTCTAGTGACGGTCTCTAGACTTGGTCTACACTCATAAAATTTTATACGAATTAGTATTAAAAAAATAGATAATTAAACGTGCTATATATTTAAAATGTTTAGAATTTTTAGACGGAATGGTTTATATTGTATTGAAGAATATCAAAAATTTAAGTTCAATTTGCACGATAAATCATGCACACGATACATGTAAGCACGTCTAAAATAAAATTTACATGTATATTCTTAAGCGGAATTGCTTATTGTGCATCAAATTTACCATGACAAAATTTTAAAATAAATAAATTACTTGTTTGTAAACTGTGAAATAAGGTACTTTTTTACGAGAATTAAAAGTAACTTTTTTATTTTTATTTTTAAAACCAGAGATGGTATGAATGCGTTTATTTCAAGAAAGGAGGGAGAGAAGAATTCAAAACCTTAATCCATTACCACACATAAGAATCATATATATATATATTGAGAGTGAGAATTGGTAAACGAAGGTTTTTATTCACACGATGAGCTCTTCCAATTTCCCAATGGACACTTTCTTCTCTTATTCATAGCAGTTAATTCATTGTATGACTTTTTCAATGAATTACCTTTTCCAATTGGGTTTAGTTTCTTTCCAAGTTCTTGTATATTTGTTGATTCGCAGTAGTGTTTTGTCCAGCCTTACATTTTGATAAATTCTCACTTAAAAGGGTTTTTCCCAATTGTTCTGATTTTTTCGGAATTAGATTCTTTTAAAACCAATTATTTGACACATCAAATTGGGTAGGGAAGTGTTAAACGAGGTTTATGGTGTTTGAGTTTAATTCTCGACAGTTCTTTAAAAGGAGAAAAGAGCAGCAATAGATGGGAAATAATTGTGTTAGTGCAAGGATTTCTGAGGATGGGTTTTTCTATACGATTTCTCGTTCAATACGGTGGTCTACATCACCCGATATGATCACTTATGATAACAAAGAAATAAGTCAAGAAGGATCTAATGTTGCAAAAGAGCCAGAAGTTCAGAATAAGCCCCCGGAATTGGTGAAGGTAGACAAGGAGGAGACGGTGAAATCTGAGATGGTGATCATAGTTAAGGAAGAGGGAAAACGAACTGAGGCTAGGAGATGGGAAGAGGTGATCAAGATCACGAACAAGGACGGAAGTAATGTTCAAACCACTTTACCGGAACACTTGATCATGATCATGAACGAGAAGGCAAAACCGGTTCTGCCTCCAAAACCCAAGCAACCTCACAATGTAAAGAGGCTGGCGAGTGCTGGTCTTCAGGTGGATTCCGTGCTAAGAACCAAAACAGGACATTTGAAAGAGTATTATAATTTGGGGCACAAACTTGGACACGGGCAGTATGGAACGACTTTTCTTTGTGTGGAGAAAGAAACACAAAAGGAGTATGCATGTAAATCCATTGCAAAGAGGAAATTGTTAACCATGGAAAATGTTGAGGATGTGAGGAGAGAAATTGAGATCATGTATCATTTATCTGGGCACCCTAATATCATTTCGATTAAAGGTGCTTATGAAGATTCTGTGGCTGTTCATGTTGTCATGGAATTGTGTACTGGAGGCGAGTTGTTTGATAGAATTGTTAAGCAGGGGCATTATTCGGAGAAAAAAGCAGCCGAGCTTACTAGGACAATAGTTGGTGTAATAGAATCATGCCATTCTTTGGGAGTCATGCACGGGGACCTCAAACCCGAGAATTTTCTCTTTGTTAACGAGGATGAGGATTCGCCCTTAAAGACTATAGATTTTGGATTATCAGTGTTCTTCAAACCAGGTATATCCAAAAATGTTGTCTTTCTTGATTCATTTTGATTGATTTATAATCTTCTCACACATATTCACTAGAAATCATATGATTAGATTCAACATAGTTTACAAGTCAGGAATAGTTTAGGTCAGGAAAGTATCTGTCGTAAACCTACTAATGTAACAAAATTGGAAACAAGAATAATTAGTTAAAATTAATGATGGAGTTTTTGACTTTTTCACTATGAACTCTGTGAATATTTTCACTGTGAACTTTAGGAATTAGTGTTAATTTTCACGTATGAACTACAGGGCAAATTTTCACTGATGTGGTTGGGAGCCCTTATTATGTCGCTCCGGAAGTGCTTCGCAAACGTTATGGACCAGAGGCAGACGTATGGAGCGCGGGTGTGATTATTTATACCCTTCTTAGTGGTGTGCCACCATTTTGGGGTGGTAAGATATAGCTATCTTTTTTGCTAAAGTTTGATGTCATCTGAATTTTTACACCGACAGTTCACATGCTTCTGTTTGATTTCACACAGAAAGTGAGCAAGAAATATTTGAAGATGTTCTGTATGGTGATCTCGACTTCTTATCAGATCCTTGGCCCAAAATATCTCAAAGTGCTAAAGACTTGGTGAAGAAAATGCTTGTAAGAGATCCAAGAAAGAGGCTAACTGCTCATGAAATTCTTTGTAAGTTTTATTATTAGTTTTAGCTTTATGGTTAATATATGCATAAATTCAACACAATGAGTTTTAAAGAGAGACTGTTCTAAGCACGAGATGAAAATGAATGAATGATTACCCTTTATGTTTTTGCTTAAAATACTTGGAACCCTTAATTATATAAATAGATTACAGTACAAGGTTAAGTATCCTTTCGCTAATTTTGAAATTTATGATTCATTCTTATTTTCATTGTTGGATTGTGTTAACCTGTTTACATGTGATCTCGAGTTATGTTTTATTATTTTGGGGCATAAAGTTTTGGGAGTCACTATATACCGTCAGATATCATTTCTCAAGTCGATTCTACATTTATTGTTATCCAGCCGAACTACTGTTTAGATAAAATTTGAAATACACTAGAATTGTTAGTTTCTAAGTGCAGAATTTCTTTTTACATATCTAGTTCTTCTATCCAGTTTAAAACTATTTTTCCTGCAGGCCACCCTTGGGTGCAGGTCGATGGAGTAGCTCCCAACAAACCTCTTGATTCTGCAGTTTTAAGCCGCTTGAAACAGTTTTCGTCCTTGGACAAGCTCAAGAAAATTGCTCTTAGGGTATGTTTTTTACATCTTAACCTTCAAAAAGGGAGAGAAAGTAGATCATTTTTGAGTAAGAGCAATGAAGAATTTACGGAAAGTAATTACTCAAGTGAACTAATTTTTCAGTTTATTATTGATGCATACGCAACGATAAATTTAGGACAGGAGTACAATCTATGTTTCCTATGTTCTTTTAGTGCATGATGCTAGAAACATGGATTAACTTCTTGTTAGTATCGTGTTCGGTGTGCAATCTTCCTATCAAGCATGCACTTAGATTCTATGGCTACATTTTCTTGAATCAATTTTTTCTCCTCTAGGTCATTGCGGAAAGTCTCTCCCAAGAAGAAATCGCAGGGTTAAAAGAAATGTTCAAAATGTTAGACACAGACAGCAGTGGTCAGATCACTTTCGAAGAGCTCAAGGATGGTCTAAAACGATTTGGAGCTAATGTTGATGAATCCGAGATATATGATTTGCTGAAGGCCGTAAGTATTATTTCCAATCTCTTGCTTTTCCAAGTTTGCATATAATATGTGATCAGATGTCAATAGGATAAAATGGAGGTTTAAACGTCGACAGTTTACATCGCGTTTGGAATAACAGGAAACTACCACATTTAAAGAGATGTGGCAACTGTATGTTATACATCTCTTTGGTTCCAACACGTTTTCTTGACTATGCAGGCAGATGTTGACAACAGTGGTACTATTGACTATGGCGAGTTCATTGCTGCAACTTTGCATCTGGATAAAATTGAGGAAGATCATCTATTTACAGCTTTTTCATACTTCGACAAAGACAAAAGTGGTTACATTACACGAGATGAACTGCAAAAGGCTTGTGAAGAATTCGGCATGAAGGATGTTCACTTGGATGAAATTATCCAAGAAGCTGATCAAAACAATGTAAGTGCTACTACCGTCGCTCTAACTTTATAATCTCGATCTTATAATGTTATCGGTATGTTTTAGCATATAAAATAGTTGATCTCAGATGACATGGTACAAGTAGACATGTCGATCTTAAATCCTTTTCATTCAAATTTTATAATTGAATAAGAAAATAAAAGCCCGAATGGTCAAATTTGTCAATTCCTCCAATCCTATCTAGTCTAACGTAGCATAACAATGTTTTATCCGATTAATGTAGATGTTCCACAACTAAAGGTTTCTTACTATTTACTTATTTTAATTAGTATTTGGGTGTTCATCCACCATTAATAAGTGCTTATTTTTTATTTTCCAGGATGGCAGGATAGATTACAATGAATTTGTGGCCATGATGCATAGAGGGAATACAGATTTGGGTAAGAAAAATCTACAGAATAATATTGATATTGGATTTAGGGAGGCAATGCAAGTCTGTTGACCTGAAATTTTAAAAAAATAATAATAATAAAATATATATATATATATATTCTGTAGATTTTCTTACCCAAATTTGGGGTTCTATCATGGTGGCACATGGAAGAATTTGGGGTTCCAAATTTCCTATCATGGCTTATGTGTTAACTTATAAGTGAAGTTTAGCCTTTTTCCATTTACCAAACAAAGAATAAAGTCAATGGAACTCTCCATTCGTATAACAAATAATAATTTCATGTGGCCAGCTCACTTTACTTTTGTGATGTGATTAATCATTAAATTATTAGAGGATGTAAAAACAAGATAAAATATTAAATAAATATTAACCTCAAACTGCACCAAGCCAAACAGCCCCTTAAAGACATGCACCAATATTGACTTATATACTTCACTTAAATAATCTACCACTTTCTTGTCTAATAAAGTTTAATCTATTGTCAATTGGATCATACTTTTCTTGAAGCCTATCTTCCTCAAGCTTATTTTCAATAACATTGTTTCAACTTATAAGGGGAAAAACTTGTAAATGAACTTTTGTTACATGCTTGAACAATAAAAATGTTACTTTTTTTTTTTTTTTGGTATTTACAATTAAATATTACATATTTTCGTAATATGCTTAAGCAACAAAATACTCAAATGTCCTTATTAACTTGATTATTTATAAACTTAAAAACTAGATTAAATATTAAAATGTTAACCTTAAATCCTTTTAATAATTTGATAGCTATTCAGCTACTAGTCTAGATGACAACTTTATGACAATAAATAATAGATTTATTTAAATACAATGTCCATGAACATATTAAATACGATCACATCACCTAGATGAACACTACTTATACTAAACTAAATAAATAAATAAAAAAGGTTGAACCCCAACGTTGAGAGGCCCCACTGTCCCGCCTCTAGAACATTGTGGAAGAGGTAAATCGCAGAATGTACCACAGCAGACCAGGGTACAAGAGCTATCATACTGGAACACTACTTATACTAAATAGTATTATTCTTTGACATGTACCATTTATATATAAGTAATTTTTTAATACAATTTTCTCGAACACGTTTTCAAAAAGTTATTTTCACTTATAATTATCAATTTCAAATACAAGAAACACCCTATTGCAAGTTCCAATCTAAGAGCGATTCTACACAAACAGGAGAAGTTTGACAAAAATTTTACAGATTGGACACTTTGTCAATTTTTGATTAATTTTCATCAAAACAGACAAAAAAATGGTGCTGTATGGTGCCTGTGAATATACAGGGAATTATTTTAAACTAAAAACACAAGGCAACACATCACCCAAAAAAAAAAAAAAAGGGGGAGAGAGAGAG
>CAIGRT010232022.1:0-17749 GCA_903798405.1 Fraxinus platypoda
TTCTTGGTGATTTGACATGGAGATCGTGACAATTCATAATATTGTATAAAGTTTAAATTTATGAAATTCAACAATTTTATGTACTTGCAAGGAGGGTGTTGAACAACATTTTAGATGACTCTGAATCATTGTCAAATGTTAGAACATGTTTTCATGAATAATGCTACCTAACACGAGTAATATAAAGCACCAATTTAGATGGTAGTGAAGACACTTTAATTATCCAATAAATTAAAATGTATCATTAACTTGGGTTAAACTGGTTGTACAGGACGGAGGCACCACTGGTTGTACTTGACCCACCAAGCATGGTCCCATGAACTTCATTAAACAAGTAAAGGTAAAGCCCATGGCCGCACTCGCACTCCCTTAGACTGGTGCTATATCTATTGAACAATTGAATCAATAGACTCAAGGGAGTCTTAAATTGATGTTAAGCACTAGTGGGGTACATAACATCATTCACAAATGAATTCAATATGTATGTGAGAGATATGTTGAAGAAAATATTTAAATAAATAAATATATATATATATTTGTAATAATTTGACCTTTTATGATAGTCTAACTCGTAGATATGTATACACTTCTCCCTTAAATTGACACATCACCATCCTAGGCTAGGGCAAGTAGGATATGTGAAATAGGGAATAGCATACATTTTTGACAAATTGAAACGACGTCTTTTCTTACCAAACGAGAAACGGTTCGTATAGCAAATTTGAGCTCTGTATACCGATTGAATTATATAGTATGCAGTTGACATTAAATTCTCATGTAACTTAATTATTTAAATATATAATACTAAGGAAGAATGAGCATGATTTATGACAATTTTTTATTAAAAGTTAAGAAAAACATAAAATGCAAGCAATACATGCATGCTGTCTTCATTGTGATCATCAATGGCTTCCGCCATTAACGTCATCGTTTACTACACCAAACTTTCTTTACCTACCACACGATAAAAACTCAGAAAAGCAAATACCAAAATTAAGAAATCTACCCCAGAATTCTGAAATTTATATATACAGTTTATGTTGGGTTTATTAATTTGTCATGTGGACCTACATATATAACTAATTGTGTATAAGGCTATCTTATAGTTGAGTTCAATTAAAGTGATCTAATAAAGAATTAAATTGTTGGGTTTATGACATCTAAATAAAGTATAGGTCAGATTATATGTGTAGAGAGCGGATCCATTAGGGTTGTATTTGGCGATGAGTCATATGCATATGGAAACTATAAATAGGGTTATGGTCCCCAATTCATATGCAACCTCTCATTTTTTGGGTCATCCCATCAACGCAAGAATACAAGAGAAAACATATTGAAGAGGAAGATTCAAAACCCACAATCAAGAACAAAGATTGAAAAAAAAAAACAAGAATCAAGAAGAAAGATTGAAGGAATTAAATCAAAGAACAAGACAATCAAGATTATATATAGAGCAAGAAGCCAAAATCAAGATCAAGAACTCAAGAACTAAAAGAAACAATAATTAAGATTTAAGATCCAGTATTAAAAAATTATTCCCAAAAAATTAAAGTACGTTCTACGTTATTACTTTTCTTGATGATTTACATGGAGAATCTTGGCAATAAAGTAGTTAGGTTTCAAGTTTTAAAGTTTCATAAAGTTTCTATAGTTTAGTCCCTCAAAATCCTAAAGCAGCCTAAATGATGGTGGTGGTGGCTGAACTTGTGCTCTTTGTCAATCAAACCTTGAACAGATCGAAATTTCTCGACATGGCAAGGAAGAGTAATTGTGCCCTTTTGATCAAATCCATATTCTTCTTCTGCTTCTTTGAGCAACTGCATGAACAGTGGGTGGTTTAAGTAAATTACGGGAATTACAAATCTCTGCTGCTCTTCTCCTTGCCCAACCATGACAGCCAAACACCCTTTTGGCACATCTCGCGTTTGTTGTTTCTTTCCTCCGTTATGGTCGTGGAGCAGGTGGAGGTGTTTGTGAAGAAGACTCTTTTCTCCGCCGCCACCATCCATATCCTCAGAAGGAAAGCGTAAACAATCAAGAAATCCCTTGCTTTTTGCCGTGGTCAAAAGTTTACTGCTGCAGAGGAGAGATGGGTGTAGAGGAGTTACCAGGGAACCTGGAAAGTTGGTTATGGTTTAAGAACTATGACATTAATAAATGCATAGGAAAATGAACCAAGATAGATTCTCAAATGTTTCCCAACAGAGAGAGAGAGAGAGATACAGGTTATCTACGTACTTATATAGAACTATGATAGTCAGATCTATTTTCAAGTATTAAAATATAAGCAAACTTACAAAGATCTCCTCTAAAATTTCTGATATTTTCAAAGATACCCTTTCCCTTTTAAAAATTGCATAAACCTCCCTCTATTTGAAGTCATGAATTTCATCACTTTTATTTTACATGTTAGAATATATAATAGTTGTTCTAAAATACTCTTATGAATTTTGTTTCTTCTTGTGACTCATTTAATAATAATGTGATACCTAAAGTACACTTTTAACACTTCTAATTAAATTAGTAACAAAATATTTCTCGGACAATCAACTCTTAAAAAATGTATCAACGGATACCTTAATTTGAGGTATTCAAATACGCTTAAAATTATGGCAAATTAGTGAGCATGGTTCATTTCAAGATCTTCAAGCAATGTCTTGTAATAGAATGATGAATGTGACAATTTATAAAAAATAAAAAGTATTGAACCAAAATTTTCCTTCATATACATTTTAGTTGAAGACAACTTTCATCGCATGCATCGACATTTCTTCAATTAAGTCAAGATAGGCTATCAAAATTATTTAAAAGTTTCAAAAAATTTCGATGTGCATGTGATTAGTTTGTCTAGAAACTATAAATTGTTCTCATTTCTTTTCCGTATATGTAAATGTATTTTTGAACACTTCAAATTAAAGTATCGTGTTGATGTATTTTCGAAGAATTGATAATTTGAAAAATATTTTGTTGTTGATTTAGTTAGAAGTATTAAATGGTTCGATGTTACATTAGTGTTAAAGGAGCCACAAGATGAAATAAAGTTCATTGTGGTATTTTGGGCACTACTAATATTACTTATACTAATTAGTGAAAGAAAAGTAATGAGGGGAGATATAAGTTAGGGAATTTGGCGCAAATGGTCCCTAACATATGTTTCCTGGCAGTAACATCCCTAGGCCGTGTTTGGTGGCTGGATTGGTCCTTTATGATAAAAAGATTAATATGCCCTCAATTTTAATTAAGAAAAATAGAAATTGAGTCCTTGAAGTTTGCAAACGGTGTAAATGGATCCTGTACCTTTATGTATTATTAGTTTTATTATTAAGCAATTACACTACTTAAAAATTTAAACTTTTATTTTACGGTTATAACAATAAAAGAAACACAACATAGTGTCACAAACTTGAACTTCAAATACTTTTATTTAATTGAGCTATTCGTTTATTAAGTACAAATATTATAGCTCAAAGTGCATTCTTCATATTTATCTTTATTAATGTTTTACTATAGATAATAAAGAACACATATATAATTTGTTAATAATTTTTTTATAGTACTTTGACAAATAAGAATACAATGAGATTGGCTGAATGACATAAAATTATATCTGTAATTTTGTTATTTATATTCAGGTTCTTTCACATTATTGAAGCAATTACGTACACCTAAATTAACTTTTTCCTATGTTTTCCTTGTGAAAATTTAATTAACACATCTATAATGATAGGTTTAATACGCTAAATCAAATATCATTAAATTATAGATCCGGAACTCATTTGTAGTTTTTTCAAATGATAGGTACCCAACTTTTTTTTTCCTAATTAAAATTAAGGGCAATTAGTCTTTCGATATAAAAAAAAAAAAAAAAGAAGCGCCAATTGTGCCACCAAACAAATAGGTTGGAGATGTTAATCTCAAGAAACAAACTTTAGGGACCATTTTCAAACCAAAGGCAAACGTGAGAGACCATTTGCTTCAAATTTCTTATACGTTATTAAAAACTTAAAATAAGGGAGGCTTGCGTGCAAAAAAAATTGAGAACGCATTTGAAATTATCAAAAATCTTACCGAAGATCCATGTAATTTAACTTCCAACTTTACATGACTATAAAGATAAATCATTATTGTTGTTAATCGGATAATGGATTTGAGAGATAACTTTAAACCAAAAATCAAACTTACCAACCTTACAAAAAATTGAACAGAGTAATAGCAAGAAAATGAGTAATAAACACCAAAGGAAAACAATGTCAAAATAACTCCAAGTGAAATAGATACAAAATCGAGGAAAGAGTTGAACTCCCCGCAATAGTGCTTACAGATGATGGCAATCAACTCCCAAGATACAACGACGATCTTCTTGTAGTAGCAGCACTCCAAAACACAAGAATCAACTAACCAAAATTAGGTAATTGTACTCCTTTTGAATGAAATGAAAAAACAGCTTTTATGCAAAGTTTTGGTTAAGAAAATATAGAATTTTATGTTATTCTATGATTGCATATCATTGGGATTGTGAAATGGACATCTCAAGGGTTTTATTTATAGAGAAATGGGGGTTGTGAAAGAAATGCCAAACTCCAAAACTCAGCAATTTTTGCTAAAGGGTGAAGCTTTTGCTGTCGCTAATCTGTCACCCTTGCGTCGCTCAAGCATCAGAAACAGAGATTATGTCGCTCGCCTGTCACTCGAGCGACCACCTTACCGCTCGACTGCTAGGCGAGAGGTGAAGTCAAATAAATACTCGGCCATTTTCTTCTCTTTTTCCTTCCAACTTTGGACCGTAATTTCTCATTCAGCTGAAATTGGTTTGGAGATTCCAAATATACCGCGGCGATCTACTCGAGGAGTAGAAAAGTTAATCTATTTATTTTCATAATTTGACTATCGGATCAAGTTCGAATATTTGGTCGAAATTGACACGAAAGTCACTTTTTCATATTTATACTTAACAAATTCCAACAGTTTTCCACATGAATTGAAATTCCACAATATGCAATTCATAATGCAAATGATATGCAGACTCTAACAAATGAGTACATACGATAAGCTATAACATTAGGATAGGTGGCTTGTAACTTTGAACCTTCTTTAGTTGAATACAATAAAATTTTCTAAACTAATTTGTAAATGCGATATCTTGAACCATTCAGTCGTTCGTGTAAATCAAAATAATTGTACCAACAACCATAACACATCTAACCACTTTGGTTCTCATGGACACATTTTGGCCTTAAACAACTCATGGTTTTATATAAGTGTTTTAAGAGAATTTAAGCATTAAGTTCTCGTAGAAGCGGCCCCACTTCACACTTATATAGGTGATCTCCTATAGTATTGTATCATACATCTCTTGTCTACTTTCAAGATATATGAATCATTAAAAGTGTACACTTTTTATTCTAGCACTTTAGGTTTGTATGAATGGGAATATGTGCTTTACACTAAATCTTTCATAACTTAGTTATCTCATTGAACTAAGATCTTGTGATCTCCAATCTACAAGGTTGCATTTCTGCTATGGTGATTCCATTAGATAAGCTTTAGGCCCATTCCCCTGGAAAGATAGTATACTTGATCTCTAGTTAGTTATTTCGTCAAATGATTAGCTAGTTTTCCTTTAATTTAACATAGTTAATCGAAATTATATCATTCAATATCAACTGTTTAATGGTATTATGTCTCCGACGAATAGGTAGAGATTTACCATTATACATACTATTTTATGCCCTTACAATTGCCGATTGATTATCACAATGTATATTAATCGCAAGTACCAATTTTTCCTAACATGGAATATCCTCAAGAAAATTACGAAGCCATTTCGCTTCTTCTCCGATTTTGTCTAAGGCAATAAATTCAGATTTCATTGTGGATCAAGCTCCAAATGTTTCCTTAAATGATTTCCAGGACACTGCTCCGCACCTAATGGTAAACACATAACTACTTGTAGACTTTGAATCATTTGTGTCAGATATCCAATTTGCATCGGTATATCCTTCTAACACTGCAGGATATCTTGAGTAGTGTAATCCATAATTAACCGTGTGCCTTAGGTATTTAAGTATTCAGGGTAATGCCTTACAATGGTCATTATTTGGATTACTTGTAAATATACTCAACTTGTTGACTACATATGCTATATTAGGACGCGTGTAATTGGTAATGTACATCAAGTTTCCTATAGCGCATGAATATTCTAATTGAGATATGGGATCACTAGTATTTTTGGCTAAGTGTAAACTCAAGTCTTCTAGTGTTTTAACTTATTTATCATCATACGTCTTAAACTTTTTTAAGTATAGCATCAATATAATGTGATTGAGACAATGACAAACCATCAAGTGTTTTAGAGATTTTAATCCCCAATATCACGTCAACTACTTACATATCTTTCATGTCAAAATGTTTTATCAACATTTCTTAGTTGAGATAATAATATTCGAATTATTTCACATAATTAGCATATCATCAACATATAAAAATACGATCACGTATCCGTTAGGTGTTATTTTGATGTAGATATATTTATCACATCCATTTTTTCGGTGCTTGTTTTGATCTATACAATGATTTTACAAGCCTACACATATTCTTCTCATTTCTCAGAGCAACAAAATCTTCAAGTTGTTCCATATATATTTTTTCTTCTAATTCACCATTTAGAAATGCAATCTTAATATCCGTTTAATATATTTTAAGATTATGCAATACAGCAATTGCAATCAAAATACGTATAAATGTGATCCTTGTAACAGGTGAGTATGTATCGAAGAAATCTAATCCTTCCTTTTGCTTATACCCGTTGGCTACTTGTCTAGCCTCATACTTATCTATTGATCCATTCGACTTCAATTTCTTTTTGAAAATTCACTTGCAGCCTAAAGCTTTGTTTTCCAGAGGAAGTTCAACAAATTCCCAAATATGGTTATTCATGATGAATTCAATTTCATTATTAACCGCTTCTTTCCAAAAAAGAGTTTTGGGAGCGGACATTGCTTTGTTAAACATCCTTGGATCATTTTCTAGTAGATATGTTAGAAAATCTAAACCAAAGGTTTTATGAATCCTTTGCCTTTTACTGCGCATTGGTTCTTCATCTATTTGATTATTACTATCTTCTTAATAGTTTTCATTTGCAGCATCGTAAGTTTGTTTGTGTGAGCTTACTTCTTTCTCTTTACAAGAAAAGATATTTTCAAAGAAAGTAGCATTCATTGATTCAATGATAGTACATACATGTACATCAAGTATTTCAGATTTATGAACCAAAAATCGATATGAACTATTATTGTTTACATATTCGATGAAGACATAATCAATTGTCTTAGGTCCAATTTTTACTTGTTTAGGTTTAGGTATTTGTATCTTTGCCAAACACCCCCACACTTTAAGATATTTGTAGGAAGGTTTTCGTCATTTTCATAACTCATAAGGTAATTCAAGTTTACTCTTGTGTGGCATTTTATTAAGGATATGATTTGCCGAAAATATAGCTTCCCCCCTCCCCCCACACAAAAGTTTTGAGGTAAGCCTGAATTAATCAACATTGCATTCATAATTCCGTAAGTGTTCGATTTTTGCGTTCAACAATACTATTAGATTGAGGTGAGTATGGTGTTGTTGTTTGATGAATAATTCTAAATTCTAAATAAAATTCTTCAAACGGTGCAACATATTGTCCACCTCGATCACTATGAAACCTCTTTATTCGTTTATCAAGTTGATTTTCAACTTCAGTTTTATAGTACTTAAACACTTCCAAAACTTCATATTTACCTTTCAACAAGTATACACAATAGTATCTTCTACAATCATCTATGAAAGTAATGAAATACTTTTTACCACATTTTGTCTAGATATACTTTAAATCACATATATCGGTGTCAATAAGTTCCAAAGGTGTTGTGCTTCATTCAACCGAATGAAACGACGCTTTGGCTCACTTAGCCTCTACACAAATTTCAAATTTTCCATTTGTATTAAAAAGAAGACTATGTAGTAAGCTTAAATTCATTAATTTACGTATAGAATTAAAGTTACACGTCCCAATCGATGATGTCATAAATTAGACGATTCAAGAATATAAGCAGAAGAAATTTTATTCCTTGAGTTGTTCAGTACAATCGTAATGACATTTATGTTGAATAGTCCATCTTTTACATAGCATTTGCCCATATACATATTATTCTTAATAAGTATAAATTCATCTGATACAAAGACTAATTTAAAACCATTCTTGCTTTACAAAGAACCCCGATAGTGAATATCCGGCACATGAAGAACATTGTTAAGGCTAAGTTCCTTGCCCAATGTCATCTTCAAAATTAATTTGCCTTGTCCTTCAACATTTGAGCTTGAAGAGTTTTTTAATGAACAACTTCTTACCATCAGTTGTAGTGTAGGATGAAAATATTCCTTTGTCGGCACAAATATGACGGGTATCACTCGTATCCATCCACCATTCCATGGAATTTTCAACATTGTTCCATTCTGAAATAACAATCGACAAATTTATATTTGATATATCATTAGATATTGCATGAGATTCGGTGATATTCGCTTGTGCTTGCTTCTTAGGTTTACGACAATCAACAAAGTGATGTCTAGCCTTTCCACAATTATAGCAATTGCATTTAAACTTCTTTGCATTCTTCTTGGGTGCTTCGACGTAATACTTTCTTTTCTTGCTCTTATTATTTGATTCCACCACATTAGCCTTAACTTGTGATATATGACTCCCAACACGCTTGTCTAAATTTCAATTATCTTTTTCAATTCTCAATCGGATAATTAGTTCTTCAATACTCATCTCCTTGCGCATATACTTGAGATAGTTCTTGAAGTCCTTCCACATGGGTGGAAGTTTCTCGATAATTGTAGCCACTTGAAATGATTAACTTAGAGACATACTCTCGGCGTGAATGTCATGGAGAATAACCTGCAATTCTTGTACTTGACTGATGATCGTCTTTGAATCTACCATTTTGTAGTCTAAGAATTTTTCCACAATGAACTTCTTGGTTCCGCATCTTCAATCTTGTATTTCTTCTCCAAGGATTCCCATAATTTCTTTGCAGATTTCATGGAACTATACACATTGTATAATGTGTTGTCCAAACCATTTAGTATGTAGTTTTTGCATAAGAATTCTGAATGTTTCAAAGCATCCAATGATATCAATGATGCCCTATTATTTTCCCTTTCTTGCATGGTGAGAGCATCTTCCTTCAAGAATTTTGTCAAGTTTAGGGTTGTGAGATAGAACAACATTTTCTATTGCCATTTATTGAACTCAACCCCACATAACTTTTCCGATTTCTCTCCATGTGAAACGGAATTTTTATGAATGGTGGGAGGAGCAACCGCAACCAGAGGAATCACAGCGGTAGGAACCAAGTTAGGTAAAACTTCTTCCGAAGTTCCCATATTCTAAGTATCGTTCAAATAAGTATCGATATTGTTAACTGTATTCATTTGTGTTTGCATAAAATAAAAGATAAACCAACAAAATCAAAATTCGAGGAGTAGAAGAATTTGAACCTAAACGGAATCAATTTAACCGAATAAAAATAAAATATAAAGTTATCACTCAACAACAACAAAAAATCGACTTAAGAACGTGGATCGAAAAATGGATTTAAGTGATGATTTTAAACCAAAAATCAAACTTACCAACCTTACCAAAAATTGAACAGAGTAACGGCAAGAAAATGAGTAATAAACACCAAATAAAAAGAATGACAAAATAATGCCAAGTAAAATGGATGCAAAGTCGAAGCAAGAGTTGAACTCTTTGTCATTAAGTCGAATTTGTCCCGCAATGGTCCCTACAGATGATGGAAATCAACTCCCAAGATACAACGACAATCTTCTTGTGTTAGTAGCACTCCAAAACATAAGAATCAACGAACCAAAATTAGATTATTGTACTCCTTTTGAATGAAACGGAAAAATGTCTTTTATGTAAAGTTTTTGCTAAGAAAATATGAAATTTTATGTTATGATATGATTGCATATCATTGGGATGATAAAATAGACGTTCCAAAGGTTTTATTTATAGAGGAGGAAAGATTGTGAGTGAAGTGTCGCGTCCCAAAACTCAACAACTTTTGTCAAAGGTCGCAGCTTTTGCTGTTGCTAGCCTATCACCCTTGAGTCGCTCGAGCATCAGAAACAGAGACTCTGTTGCTCGCTTATCGCTTGAGTGACAACCTCACCACTCGAGCATTAGGCGAGCGACGAAGTTAGATAAATACCGGGCCAGTTTCCTCTCTTTTTCCTTCCAAATTTAAACCGCAATTTTCATTCACCCGAAATTGGTTTGGAGATTTCAAATATACCATGGCGATCTACTCGATGAGGAAAACATATTAGTCTGTTTATTTTCATAATTTGACTATCGGACCAAATCCAAATATTTGGTCAAAGTTGTCACGAAAGTCACTTTTCCATATTTATACTTAACCAACTCCAACAATTGTTACGTGAACTGATGCTAAGTACCATTAGTGTAAGATAGCATTACTCAATTATATTAAAGTGGGCACATCTAGAAAGGTTATTTGTAGAATAATGTTATTCAATATCAATAAATATTAATATAATTAGGACTTGACAAAACTCTCGAATCGAACTGGATCGAACCGGACCAGAACCGAACTGAACAAAATCGAGCGATTCTTCTCAAATTAAATACCCGAATGGGTACCTAAATCAAGAACCGACGGGTTCGGTCGGTTATCGGTTCTAGACCTAGAACCAAAGAATCGAATCTTCCTAATTTTTTATCTTAAATAAGTCAAATTATTTTATTTTTTTCTAAATGAATTTGCTAACTAATTAATTTAGCTCAAACCTAAAATATGATTTTACTATTTTCAATTTTTAGCCAAACTCAACTTAATCAAATTGGCCTAAATTTTACATAAATCTCTTATTCTATCGTAGTATCGTTTCTGCCGTTCTATTATTTTGAACTCGCTATATTTCTCTTCTTGTAATTTTAACAGTCATATCTATGAAGAACTCAACAAAGAAATATGAAAAAGATATCACCAGATTAAACTACGTTATTTTGTAAGATAATTAATTTAGCTCAAACCTAAAATATGATTTTACTATTTTCAATTTTTAGCCAAACTCAACTTAATCAAATTGGCCTAAATTTTACATAAATCTCTTATTCTATCGTAGTATCGTTTCTGCCGTTCCATTATTTTGAACTCGCTATATTTCTCTTCTTGTAATTTTAACAGTCATATCTATGAAGAACTCAACAAAGAAATATGAAAAAGATATCACCAGATTGAACTACGTTATTTTGTAAGAGTTAAGATTGNTATTTCTCTTCTTGTAATTTTAACAGTCATATCTATGAAGAACTCAACAAAGAAATATGAAAAAGATATCTCCAGATTAAACTACGTTATTTTGTAAGAGTTAAGATTGAATATATTATAGTCGAATCAATATAGCGTTGTTGTAAATATAAAAAAATTAATTATTGTGCGGAACTTGGGAACCGAATAGAACCGAACCGAACCAAACCAAACCGAACTGAACTGAATGGAACCGAACCCGAACGGTTCCATAATTAAATTTGGACCCGACGGTTCCACTTATTAAATACCAGAAAATTTCGGTTCGGTTCTTTTCAGAACCGAACCGGACCATGTCCAGCCCTAAATATAATTAAAATAGTAATGAACTTGAAATAAAAGGCAATTAATAATTAATTTTTAAAAAAAAAAGTAAAGTTGAGGAAATATCATGGAAACTTCTAAGTTACATTTTTACCCACTTGATGAATGAAAAGTCATTACAATACAACACACTGTCCCAGAAAATGATTATCGATTGCATAAGATCATTGTGGATGATTTTTCTTTAACATATCATGTAGAGGTCTTATAATGGGATCCAATTGTTTGAGAAAATCAGCAATGAAACAAATTCCAAATTCACAACTCTTGAATTGGACAGAACGGTTGCATTTGAGGAAGGGATTCAAGATAAGCTTGCTTGAGATTGTGGTCAGACAAAATTCACTTCTTCAGAAAATTGATGGAAGCCAATAAAGGATTGATGACAAATCTTCTCCTACTAGGTGAAGAAGGCCAAAGAAAAGTAGACAACGAAAATTGCAGAAAATCTTTGAAGAAAAAAGAATATACTGAGTCACCAGCAGTTTCGACCTACCGAGATACAACTGATTCCAATTATTGTCAAAATGGTAATCGTCAAGCGGATGGCTTTGTTATATGGTAGCATTTCTTGTAATCTGGATCTCCAGCTTGCTTCCACCAAGGCATATTTGCTAGCTTGCGCTTTTAATTTTTAGTTTCGAATTTTAAGTTCAATTTTAATTTTAAGTTTTAAGAGCTTGTTTTAATGTTACTAAAAACGAGTTTGTTCGTCATTTTGCAAAATTATTTCTCAAAAACGAAAATTAAAAAACACGTTTAATTTGAAATTTTGAAAATTATTTTATGAAATTTTATTCCGTGAAATTCGATTATTCAGTAAAAATGAAACAATTATATATATATATATATATATATATATATATATATATATATATATGAATTTTAAAACTGATAAATCTTACAATATTTTTTTCTAGAAGCAAAATAGAAATAAATAATAAATTGAGTTCAAAATATAGAAACATAAATAAAAATTATTGATGTGGATTGAAAATACTTTTATTTGTTTCCATTTAAATATTTTATAGAATTTTTATGTAAATAATCGTAAAGATCTTGTATTATTTTTTTATAATTTTATTTTTTCA
Organism: Fraxinus platypoda; assembly: GCA_903798405.1. Lineage (NCBI taxonomy): Eukaryota > Viridiplantae > Streptophyta > Magnoliopsida > Lamiales > Oleaceae > Fraxinus > Fraxinus platypoda. The sequence goes on from CAIGRT010232022.1 coordinate 12,797, forward strand.
GAATTTTTGTTTTTTATTTTTTTTTTAAATTTTATATAATAATGAACAAAATCATTGCTCATCAAACACGTTTATTATTCTTACTTTAACCCATTGCTCTTACTTGATGTTTACAAAAAAAAAAAAAAGTCACTTTCAATGGTGAAATTCTGTCACAAAAAGTCATTTTTATTTATTTTGTCGATAAAGAATAGTCAAGTAATTGATGTAATATAGAAAGAAAATGATTTTATGGAGAAGTGGGATTGATGCTGAAGGACATAATTTTTCAAAGAATTTTGGATCCATTTTGGGTGTGGAAACTGCCCAATAAAAAAATAAGAAAAAAGAAACTCAGAGCTTTGACCTAATGTTTGACATTTTTGGGCAAATTTCATCATTTAGGATACGTTTTTTTTCGCTTTTTGGATAATTCTATTAATTTTAATTAGATTATGATTTTAATTTCATTTAGAATTAGTCATTATTTTTAATTCTTATCATTATCTAGAATTAATTGATATCTAGGAGTTTAGTCACTATCCAAATTCTATTTACTGCTTTAAATACGAATTGTAAATTTTATGACAATAAGTTGAATTTGATCACAATAAAGAGTCTTTTCTCACAATTGTTCTCTCGGTATTTTTGAGCGAATCAACAAGGGTTTATCATGAAATTTTGTTCTTTTCTATAATCTTCCGTTGTGTCTGAAATATTTCACATTTTTTTTTTATCTTTTCCGGTAAATAACCCATATTCGCCGTCCAGACATATTTTGAATACATCATGGTTAGATCAAATTATAGAAATGAATAAGTTGGTAAATGTCATTTTGACTCTTATGAATGGTGAGAGAGTAAAAATCCTTTTAAAAGGCTGAAGGCTAAAGCCTTGGCTTCTTAAAAGGTAACAAGGATAATTGGTGATGCCAAAATATGGAGTACTTAGGTACTCTTACTTTTGGGGTTATTTTAAAAAGTCACAATAAATATGGGTTAAAAGGTAAGTACTGTAATTTCATTCAATATATGACGTAAATATTACGGTGCTAACCTAAAACAAAGAAGCCGAAAACTAGCTCCAAAATTCTGACTCTTCCAAGCTTGAAATCATGGAAAATCGAAATTATAAGAGAAAATCTCATACAAATCAAGCCAAATAAGATTAAGGGTTGTTTCAACTATCATTTCCTAAAAGTTTTATTCTCCAAGTCGGTAAATAATCAACCAAAATCTACAAGTTTGTATGTTTTTTTATTTTTTATTCAATTAATTCATATTTTTATTTGATTTTTGATGTTGCTGATAATTTTTTGTTCTATTCCTGGATCCGCCTTTGCCAGGGGTGCCCTGTTGCTATGACATTTGTAAGACTTGTGTCATTAGGCTAGAAGGTACGAGTCTTGATATGAAGATTAATGCATCCAAATGACCTCTACTTATACACGGCTATTCTCACCAATGCATTCTCCCTTACTTCTTCCAATAGATCGAGTTTAGCCTCGGTTGCCTCATAGTTTGGACTACATGTTGACCAAAGTTGATGAAGAATTAGAAAAATCAGCAACAAGAATTTCGCCAAAATGGAAGGTTTGAACATGATAATGAATCACCGTCCTTAAACGATATTTACCACCACAGGAATAAGTACTTGAAAGCTTTTATGGTAAATAGTTTGCAGGAGTAATCAAAACCTTAATCCAAAATTTGAATCAGGCAAACAAACTTGGAAAATGAACTTAAGAACAAAATTATGAAACTTGGTTTGATCTTTTGATTTGGATGTTAATGGTATGAATTTAATGTTAAAGATATGTTTTCAATCATGAAAATCAACCCTATATATGGTATTTCAACAACTATGCATGGAAAGGTGTAAAAACCAAGGAAAAAAAGTGTGAAGCTTGATCAATCGCCCAATTCAACATTTTTGCCTTTGTTCTGAATAACCAAGGCAGGACGATGCCCAACTAAATTTTCCGGCCACCTCCATTTTCTCTTCTCGTTTTGCTTTTGCTTGATTTTCTCATGTTTAATCAACAATTAATCACTCCACATTGTATACATTGAACAATATTCCGACAATTCCCTACCTTCTCAAATATATAATGAGTTCAAACTCTAGTTTAACAACACTTATGCATTTTATAGTATTTGTTACAATTTGTAAATTAAATATATATTGAAAAACGAAAAGTAAGATATTATTGAAATAATTGAATTGTAGTACCATAATCGTCTCGTTGTTACAAGTAAAGATATGGGCACGTTCTTTACCTGCCATTGGCCCACTTCCTAATGTGATTGTTATCGTCAACGTCTCATTTTCCTTTTTAAAATACTCTTTAATTATTTATTATGCATAAAATAATGAAAGAATTTTATATAATTGAGAAATGAACAAAAAATCCATATACATATATTATTTAACGTGGCCACTATTTCATCCACCATTTTTATTGAAAATTTGTACTTGCACTATAATTTTTATTTCTTGCACCATGTTTTAATTGTACTTAAAGTTCTTAATCTTTGCTCATTAAAATATTTATTTTTCTAACGATTTATTATGTCATTCTTATTCTCACATTTTTCATTATTTAATAAATCTTGTATTTGATAATAGTTTTACATCCAAAAGTTCGTTGAAATGATGTAAAATAACTATTTTTTTATTATATTAATAATAAATAAATAAAAAGTGAAAAAAAAAACTATTTTTCCCTCATTTCAAAGCGTGAAAATAGAATATTTTGATATAAATCATCACAAAGGACGAGGTGAATTAATTAATGGAATGTTGGAGATAAGAATTCGAAAAAAAAAAGTTAAAAGAAATAATTGTTACAACGAGCCAAGATTAAGGAGTTTAATTGCAATTAAAATGTGGTGTATCCAATAAAAATTGTAGTCGCAATATAATCACCTTTTTAATATATTTATCCACTTTTCTTTTTTAAAAAATTTATATTACATTTTTAACCTTATGTACATTTACTTAAATAGATAAGAATAAAGTCAACTAAATTCTATCACTTTAAATTTATCCACTAATATTTATTCTCATTAAATTCATTTAGACTATATGTTTATGTAAAATACTAATATTTATAAAACGTTTTCTTAAACTAAAGCTAAAACGAACAATAGAAGAATACCATTAGAACAAGCATATATAGACATAATAATATATACATATAGATATAGCAAATACATTTCATTTTCTGCTGGGGTGAGAAAGCACTTTTTATTATTATTATTATTATTTTTTTGGGTAAATCATTGCCGTAACAACCACTTGAATATTGACACACGTTAATTTTCTTGTGAACTTCTCTATTCATTTTGTTTCCTGTTCACCGTCCACAGTGAAATTCCACTAAGATATAATGTTAATAAATTTGTTGGAAAAAAAAAATGGCACCGTAAAAAGAAATGAATATAGTACTTTTTAATTGGGATATTCGAGTGATTAAAACAAGGTTGAAATATTAGGGATAAATATCACTATAAAATAAAAGAGACAAAATATTGGCACGCCACGTGTCACGATTTCCTATCGTCATCGAAATTCAATTTTATTTTTTTTCCCTCCATTTGCCCCACGCTTTACTTTCTCCATTTCCACACGTCACTCCGTCTTTGCTCTTTCTTCATTTTTTCACTCAACCAACCATACCTCTTTACTCCTTCATTCCCCACATTGACCCTTAAGATTTCTCCATTCTTCTTCTTCTTGCCATTAATCGGTACAATATGTGCTTAATATATACACACACACACACATTGTATTTTGATTTACCTTGTCCTGCTTATATATATGATAATGTTGGGGTATTTCCATTTTTCTTCATGTATGTGGAAAATCATAGTTGAGAAGCTCGATTTGTTATCAATTGGTCTGTTGTCTTTTGATTTCTTGAATATAAGCACGGTTTCTGATAATTTTATTTCTGGGTTTTGGATTTATCGTGTAAGTCTCTCTGATTCTACTATATTTTCTATGAATTCAGATAAGATCCCAAAAAATTTGAGGGTTAATCTGATGTGCGTTTTACGAATTCTAATTATTTATGGGTACTTAGGAAATGAAGGAGGGTACTTGGGCCTTGTCAATTCATTGCAATTGACCAAGAACAAATTTATTGCAATTGAATTTGATACATGACAAGATTTGCACTTTCCTGATCATGATGACAACCATGTTGGGTTGGATATTAACAGCCTTATCTCAATCAAGACTGCCAATCTGATGCTGCAGAGTGGGAATTTGATTACCGCTTGGATTGATTACATGAATGAGAAGAAGAAGTTGGAGTTTTCAAACTGTGGGATTTCATTCAAGCAGGATTGTCGGGCATGGAGCCTTTGACACTGTTTATAAGGCATTTTTCACGGATTTGGATACAATTTCTACTGTCAAAAGATCCAAGCATGCCCACGAGGGTAAAATAGAATTCCTTATTGAATTATCAATTATAGTTGTTTGAGGACCTAGCTGATTTTTAGATAGAGGTGTCAATCCGGGTGATCCGGGTCGGGTCGGCCCGCCAACATATGAGCCCGGTAACGGGTCGCGTGAAAAAAAGCCCGCCCGCTACGGGTTCCGGTCCNTCCAAGCATGCCCACGAGGGTAAAATAGAATTCCTTATTGAATTATCAATTATAGTTGTTTGAGGACCTAGCTGATTTTTAGATAGAGGTGTCAATCCGGGTGATCCGGGTCGGGTCGGCCCGCCAACATATGAGCCCGGTAACGGGTCGCGTGAAAAAAAGCCCGCCCGCTACGGGTTCCGGTCCGGTTCCGGGTCGGCCCACAAATTTTGGACTACAACCTACGCCCGCCCGCTGACCCATCCAGGTCGAGCCCATGCGGGTCACGGGTCGCAGTTTGCTCCGGTTTGGCCCGTATGATTGTATAAATAAAATTATAAAAATATAGAATTTTTCATATTTATAGAAAAAAATATTT
>CAIGRT010232038.1:0-17613 GCA_903798405.1 Fraxinus platypoda
CCTTGACTTTTACATCACGTTACAATTAGTCCTTTGTCTACAGAATTGTCAACACTAAAAACGTAACAGAAAGATTAAGAGTCGTTTAGCAAGCTCTTGCTTCTTGTAGAATAGTTTTGTAAAGAAGTAATTTTAGATTAACTTAGGGTCCGTTTGATAGGTAAAGGTGGAAAGTAATTTCAATTCCATGTTAGTTGGAAAATAAAAATCCACTATATCCATAAGAATTCATTTTTCATAAAAACAAAGAAAATGCAGCTTAAAGTGGTTATACATTGCAATTCGATTTCTATTTCCACGTTGCAATCAAACGGTCATAGTGGAATTCGTTTTCCTCAGATGTGACATTTTACATTGATGTAATTTTCTAATTAAACAAAAAAAGTAATTTCTTAGTTTCAGATGTAATTTTTTACTTTTAAAAAATCCTCCAAAATGGGCCCTAAGTATTGTTAGCTACAATTAATAGTTAACCACACCACTGATTAAGGAAAATTCTGTTTGTACATAATTTGCCTTACCTAAGGGTGTCCACCCTCTCACATGGGGTGGACCCCACGTGAATAAAATTCTTTTTTTAATCATGCGGGGTCCATCCCATGTGAGAGGGTGGACACCCTTAGGTAAAACAAATTATGTACCACTAGCATAGCTCACTGATTAATCATTGGATTTATAGAAAACCTAAAGTAACTCAATTGTTCATTTTCTTAACACGTTGTATTCAAATAAATAAAATAATCTCTCTTTTCACAAATTAAAACTTAATATAAATTAAAAATAATAATTTATTAAGTCAAGGTTTTAAGTTCAAGCTTGCTATCTCTCATTTTAGAAAAGTCAAGTCTAAGCTTAATCGAGAAAATAAACTTGATCAAATAAATTTACAGAAAAAATTGAGCTTCATAACAAATGTTGCGTCACTTGAGACTTTTCTCATGTATTTTATATCTTGTTTAGACAAATTGGGTATATGAAAAACTTGGACATTTTTTATCCAATTTCTCTAAAACATTTATAAATTAATAAAAATGTCACAACGTCGTTACAATTTCACGTGCAACACACATGTTATACTAGTATAGAAAAAGAGAAATTATAAATTGTCAATATGTAATTTTATTCTATAACACAAAATAAACGCATATAGTACAAAAAAATAACAATATTTACAAATAGTTACATGGTACTCTACACTTTTGTACATTAATAATGTGAAAAGGCCAAAGTTCCCTAGGTATGCCTCATGACTAATATGTTCTGCTCAATTCAAAACCTTGGAAAGATCCCAGCTTCTGATGCTGCTCTGGTTGCCTCCTTGCAACACTATCTTCATCTAATACAACCCCACTGTCACTAGCATAACCGATTTCCACAGAGAACGAAGGATCAAGAGTACTGAATGATGGAGAGGATTCAACTGACATGTCGAGCAAACCATCTAAAGAACGACGTGCCAAATCCGTGTGATGCTTACGAGCCAAGTTTTTCTTCGCTTTGATTCGCCACCTTTTTATGCCTCCCATCACTTCTTCAGTGAAAACAGAATTTCTCATCGATGAACCCATCTGTTAATTAATTTCATTAGGATTAATTATGACAGGAAGCGTGGAACCAGTTCAATTTTTACCTTGTGGAAGAATAATGGTGTTTACCTGATTGATTAGTGCATAGAGAGGCAGAGTCACATAGCCACAGAGAAAGTTGACCACTACTCCTACTGCGAGTTTTATGACTATATCTTCAGTTTCCCGATGGAAGCACGATCTCAGACCGAATTTGTACTGTTAAAGAAACACAACTGGTGATTCTTTATGTGCTGTGTTATAGGAAAACTTGAAAAAAGAAAAAGATTATTTTACTGTGCTCACCCAAGACCACGTGAAGAATGCCAACTGAAACGAGTTCTGCAATGCCGAACAAGGTATTCAAGAATCAGTGCTACGGAGACACAAACAAATCTTGCATAGAGGATATGCCAAATATTTGTCTAGAGTTGTTGAAGAAATTGAAGATCACAATACACATACTAAAAAACAATGATATCTGCACTTTGAGATTTTCCTTGTCTTGGAAGTAATGCATTGATGGAAGCATTAGTACATTAGTGGTCTGTTTGTTATGTTGGATCGTTGAACACTGGACATTACTAAACAAGAAAGAAAAAACTAAATTTTGTCTATTCTAGTGTCGCGTAATATACAATGCGATGTAATGAACATGCACAGATAACCTTTAAGCATACTAGGCACTAGGAACGTAATTATATTAAGAGCATTAATCTAAGTACCTGAAATAAGATAAAGTGCATTAGGTGGAGAAGTAATTTTGGTCTATCAAACCAGAAGAAGTGGTCGCTTGGCCGAACAAGCAGAGTTCCTTGAACAACATGAGATTTATCGCTGCTGTCTAAGCACATTCTGGTAATGATACCTTGCAGCTTTGTCCCTACAACCAGTAACATCTGAAATGTGAATAGTTGATTTCGTTAGTTATTTATCTTAATTTTCTCGTAATAAAACAAAATACTCTTTATTTATAGCATTTTGTTACCAGTAGCGGAATGAATGGGAGCCAAAAATAGCTGTGAAATACTGCATCAAGAAAGGCATGGAATTCCAGTCAGCGCTATTAGCAAAATGTTCAGGATTCATATATTTGTGTTAAGAGTTTGGTACATTACCAAATGCATTGAAGAATATGAAGAGTACAGAGAAGATCCATATCCAAAGCCTGCAAATTATAGACATTTATATCAGAATTCAAAAACTATCACTACATGACATAATTAACGATTAGAGATGCCCTGGTGGTCAGAATTACCTCATGCCCACGACGACGCCAAAATCTTTTCCCAGTGCTCTCTTTAGATACTTTTGGAAATCAAAATTACTTTCTTCGGCAAAATGGGCCTGAAACAGAATATTTGAGTGAAATGGGAAGTAAATTTTCAGGTTGAATTGGGAAAAGTTTTCATGCATATAATAGGCATATAGAGGTATCCTACCACGATGAATCCATGTCGAAGAGTGAAATAATCTACTTTGGAAACAGATCCATAGAATTGACGAAGAAAACAAGCCTGGTAGAATATGGCAAACATCAAGTTTAATTTGGAACAGTAGCATGAAAAAGAGATATCAAAAGCTAAGAAGCTCTTCGGTGAAGAACTAACCGGCCAACGGAGGAGCCGGTGTTCACTCCAAAATTTAAGATGTCTTCTTCCGAATGATGTTTGATGAATGAACTGAAACCTCCTGTTATCTAGACAGCATAACTTAATGAATCATTCTCTAGCCATTGAACTCATTGTTCACGATAATCACAGGCATTGCAAAAGAAAAGATAAACAATGCAGGACATGAATGCTTCTGGCATTTACAAGACCATAGAGTTCAGCAACATGATCAATAAATTTGCATGTCAAAAGACTAGTTTTTCCGGTTTTGAGTTTAGCACGTATTGGTGTTACTGCTTTCATTTCATTGTTTTTGTTATCGTGACTACTTGAATACGAAAATTATCTCAGTTACTCGTCAGATGGGGTATGAAAATCTATCAACCCTTTTATTCAAGGAGATTGACCTTTCACTTACCATTTGAAAATTCATATTCAAATGTCCTGGTTTCTGCTTCCCAATGTTCCCATTTTCTCATCTGAAAATTCAAAAGCAGCAGTCTTAATCAAAGGTCAAAATCTTTTTTTTTTTTTACGTGCAATGAAATTCCCCTCTTTTTGTGACTTGTACACACTAGCAATTCGCAAGAGAACAGTTCAACATCCGTGGTCCACCATCCAAGATAAAAGGAAAAACTGACCAAATTCTCCTAGAGGAAGTATATAATAAAAAAGAGCAAAACTAAGTTGAATATAAATTACCTTAGCTGTTCCAAGACTGAATGTGAGAAAACTGGACAAAACATGGAAGAAAGCTAGAAAAAATATCAACAATTGGAGTTGCTGGATGCCCACTCTCGAAATCAAAGAGAGCTTATCCTGTTCCACAATTTCAAAAATCAATAAGATGCAACTAAAATCCCAATTTACGTTCAAAGAACTACTCCACCCTACATATAAAGTACCTGTTCTTCACATTTGGATTCCTCCTCTTCCTCACTCTTCAAGCTATGGCAAGGAAGAAAAGAATGAGCAACACCCTTGGGAATACATATATTTGCAATTGTCTTTTCACATACGGTCAGCAACAAGGAGATAAAGCCCAAAAGCAACAAGTCTGCATAATTGGCAAATTCAAGGACAATAAGCAACACGAATTTTTTTAGCATTATCAAGAAAATTAACCAATTATATATTCATCCCAAACATAAAAAATGTAACCTGATTTGATTTTGTTAAGAGCATGAATGAGATATTTCCTCCTCTTCCTGCTCAAGTACTGCACAAAATGATAAAACATGAGTATTTTGAAATTTGAAGTGTATACGCACAATGTATAGTCATTTTCCCCAAACTTATTTTGAACCATGCATTCTTACCCTAAAATAATTTTACATGTAAACCCGGAAAATTTTACCATATTTTATCCACAGGTTCTCCAAGAAAATCAATATTACAAAATCTACTAATTATACCTTAGCTAAGAGATGAAGACCCTGTTCTATAAGTATAGAAGCTGCTATCATGAAGAAACAAACAGTCGCCACCGCCCATGTTGGTGTCGTTTCAAGAGTTGCAGAATCGACACCGCTTTCCCCAGCCATTTCCAACACCAATTGTTTTCAAATATTTCCACGTACTATTTTTGTTGTTGGAGAAATGGGTTTCTATTGGAGAAATTAGAACCACAAAAAAATAAAAAAAAAAGCATGCGACGAAATGTATATAAAGTCGTTTGTGTGAATCACAGTTTGGTCAATCCATTCAAATCAACGCAAGCCGTCAGATTCCGTAGGCGCCATTTGCGACTCGTACAAGTCGTACATTTGCAACGGGACCCAGTGTGGACGAAGGCAGTGACGTGGTCACAGTGGTTTCATATTTACAACTGCTATGACCAATTATTTGCTGACATGCATGTCAAGGAAAGAAAATCCCGCGGGAAACGCGGGAAATGAAATGGACTTGTACTACCACCAACGATTCAAACGTGTTCCCATTTTTTTAACTTTTCATACTTCTATTTTTAAAATCTTTTCCAAATATTTAAATATAATTTTTTTTAAGGAAATAAAACTTTCAATTCATAAGAAAAGATAAAAATCATCCTGCGGAGATTCCAAGTAATACAATTTTTGCCCAACTACATTAAAACAGTACAAGTTCCACCTTGCCAGTTAATTTAGCACTAATTTACACTTGAGAAAAAATAGGGCAAATTCACTGTCTAAGGATAGATAGTAGAAAGATTAAAGACATCAGAATTCCAGGAATAAGTAACTTGCTAACGCTCCTTTCCGATATTTCAATCAACGTGTTGTAGACTTACAGTGCTATATCGAGAGGCACATCTCTTACAGCATGTATGTCACTTCCTTTGGTACAACTGTTACCCATTATTTTGGTTGCCAACTGAGGTTTTGGATAGAGCTGTTCTTCGTTACTGGCAAGAAAAGTATTTTCATGACTATACGAACAAGCAGATTCAGTTGGACGACTCCCCATTCTTGTAGCGACATAGCCTTCCTTCAACGTAAAACCAAAGAGCCTGCAACTACTTTTGCACATTGATATAAAATTTTCTTTGCCTTTAAAGGATGGGTGAGTTGAAAGAGGTGGCGGCAGAAAACCCATCCGGTTGTGCTCTTCTGAACCACCTGTAGATATGCAACCTTGCAGATCTTCCCTTGTGTCACCACTTTCAGAAGATGAGCAGGACGTTAATTTCCTCACAAATCGTTCAGAAATATGAAATTTGTCCTGATCTCTAGTCTCAAGATTCTTCTGATTGCCAGAATGTAATGTCTGAAATCTAGGTAGTGGAGAGCTTGCTTGCTGATATAATAGCACAGAGGAAGGGGATGATGCCTGTATAAGTGCCGCAGAAGGGTGCATACGAGTTTGGGTCAAGGTGGACCAACTATTTCCATGAGTTGGCAACTGAAAACCATTCATAACATTACTGACGCCATTTTCGTGCACCTTGTCAGCTGTTGGACTTCTTCCATGTGGCACAGTTGGAATTGCTTCTTGACCTTGCAAGACCTTGTGGAATTGAAAGGATTCACCCCTGAAGGAGTTTTTGGAGTCTGCCTGCAGATGCCTACTGCTGTATCCCACTGCAGAAATCCTAGAACCATTGTTACCCGGAGAGCACCTCATTGCAGATGGATGATGACTTGGAGCATCAACTTCGGCATATGGGGTACGAAAACCCAAAATTTCTTGACCTTGCAAGACCTGCTGGAACCTTAGAGGCTCCTCAAAGTCTGAAACTTCATTCCCATCTATAAGAAGTACATGCAAGTTAATACTCTCAGAGGAAGCACCAAGCAACCAGCAGGAACGAATATAAATACAATAAGACAAAATAAGAACATGAGGACCTCTGAGAATTGGAAAATCTGGATTTGTTGCAGGAAACCCGACCCTGATTCTCTTGGCACCCGGTACTACGAAGCCGCTGGGTGCAGACACTGAACCAGATGGCTCTATCTCCCAAGGGGAAACTCTCTCTAGGCGATTGAACTGCAAATCATCAAACCTAACCTGCAGAAGTGAAAAAAGACCATTGATGTCACAAAAAATATGGCTACAGACACAATAATAATTTGATGCACAACAGCCAGCCAGTGACGCAGACAGATGCTGGGCACCGAAGCACCAGCAATATGAGAGCTTCGGTCATTAATGAAATAAAAAATATAATGAAGGATCATCTCTCATTAGTAGATAACTGAGAAAGCACACCATAAAAGACTAGAGAGTCAGAACCAATGCATTGTTGAAACACTACTTAAAATTTAATGATATTGGATATCATAACTAATTTAACACATGATCTCAACACGCTTAAGCTTTAGGAGATAATGGGTCACTGTAGGTTGCATTAGCAACTCTAGTAAGTGAGTAACGAGTACAAAAGGAAAGTGTTTAGACTCCATTAGTAGTTATGGGTACACAAAGGGTTTGATACTAAGCAGTGGATGGCTCAGATATAAATACCATATGAAGCTTCGGCAAATAATTGCGGAGACAAATTTCAAATAACTAGTATGCACATCTTTTCAATTTCCAATTAAATCTTTCTCATATTCTTAGATGTATCATGAGCATTATAAATACTCAAAAAAACACTAAATAAGTAGCTTAATAAATCTATCTTACTAGTGGTGGAGGGCACCTATGATGCTATGGCAATAGTTTCAACATATATTAGTTAACAACTGCATGACAAAAAAATTGATTTTATTTTTAATGAAGGCATACCTAAAGAACAAAGTACCAGGTTCAACTCGATATAATGGATTATTATACTAGAAAGGGTGAAAGCTAGAGCTGAATAATGCACTTTATACTAGGATAATTGCTGTGCTATTAAAATATAAAGCAGAAATAAGCACAATACATACCAATAAGCACCTCCATTTTGATCCAGGCCATCTAACAGGATCGACCTCACTAACCCCAACAATAAGTCCACTGCACTTACCCAAATAATATCAATTCTCTTGACAATGCACAGATATGAAACTCAGAAATTCTAAAGAAACCAACCTTCTCTCAGAAGCATCTTCTGTTTCAACACGCATCTTGAACCTCATTCCAGCAGAAAAATATTGTCCAGCACACTTTGTGAATTTATGACAAGGTACAATAATCTCAGATGAACTAGCCCTGAAAAACATAATACCTAATGAAACTTAGAAACCACAGCACCATAGCTGGAATAGGAATTACTGATAGAAGTACTAGACATAGTTGAGAAATCTCAGTATCACACAAGTAAAATGCAGATATGCCAATAGAGTACTATCACAAATATTAAAACATGCTAAATTTTAGAAAGAAATATCCAGGTGAACCAAATGAATCTTGAGCATATCTCTAGTATATCTAGTATCTAACATAAAATATATGGCAAACAGAAATTTGAAGAACAAAGCACAAGAAGGATAAATATAATTCATAAAAACGTCACGTTACAAGATTTCATCAGCTATTTTAGCGAACAAACAAGCACATCATATTCAGTATCATAAAGCGGTCCCTTTGTGGGATATGTTTGCAATACCATAAAAGAAAGAACAGTAAAAAACAAATCTTAAGCTGATGTATCAGAATGATGCCATACCAGGTTGGATACAGTTAGGTTTATCCCATATCAATCTCTTAAAAAATCATTTTGATACTTTCCAGGCAGTAACCATCTTTTGGAACAAAATACAAATTTTAGATAATATTTAGGTTGACTCAATACCTGGGATTATAACAGATGTTAAAAATACTTCGTGTAGATATGGCATTCAGCACACTAGCAATGCTGCTAGCACAAAGCTGTTGCGAAAGGAAAGCTGGAATTGAAGCGCCACTTTTAGTTTGGGATGCTCTTCGGATCCCTAACCTGAGTTCTCCATCCCCACCCCTGCAATGGATGCCCACATATATAAGAAAGCAAATATCACTTTTGCAACATTTAGCATTTCATATCGTACCTTATAAAGAGCACAGCATCTCCGGACATGAGCTTCTTTTTATTGACGAATGCACTCCAACCAGTAGTGAGCAAATGCCTTCGAGGCTGGCCTGCTCCAGAAGTTTTAAATAAATAACAAATTCACAAAATTAGGGAAATCAGTCAATACAATGAACTTTTACAAGTGATCCCATACATACAAACAATGCATAGACAACTGGATACCGAAGTTCATACCTCTGTAGATATGCCGAAATTTCCACTCAATCCCATGTAGATCCTTAGCAACAAGCTCCTGAGAAGGCCTCTGTTGTTTATAGTCCTAAAATCAAAGTATGATAAAACCATCACTATAGCAAAATAAGATGAACAAATGACTCTAATCTTATGACAGAACATCAATAATTGGTGATATTAAATTAAAATCGGAAGTCAAATGTGATTTAAGTTACCAGTGGAGGGAAGCAATCCTCGGCAGCTCGACGAGGAACAGAGAAACCACCATGAGTGCTGGTATCAGAAGCAGTGAGAGTTTTACAGAACATGTGTGGTATCAAAGACGTCCTAGCACCTTTGGTGTCTTCATCTTCAGTCTCTGCTTCAACTTCCCCATCCCTCCATTTTTTCTCAATCTGCCCAAAATCATACAACTTTCTAAGAAAGGTCATATGTCATTCTTTCTAGTAATGGTCCATGCACAAAGCAGAGGCCATACTGAAATTAAAAAAATGCATCCCTAGGAAAGTAATATTTCAGATAGCCAGAATAACACAGAAATTCTTTATTATCATAAAGTATAAAAGTCGCTAAGATTTAACATATTTCACATATAAATATTACATTGAGGCAGAATTCCATAGATCATACTTTTAGATCTAACGAGAAAAAGTAGCTTCTTTTAGATACCAAAAGGAGAGTAAAGTGCCTCTCTAGAAAAGGTATTATACTTATCTATGATTATTGAAGAGAGATAAATTTTACATAACATATAATGGTAGAGGAAAACCATTTATTTAGATCGTCTGAGGAAGTATCCAAAAACTGTTAAATTTTGCAGATTACAATAAACACGAGAAATTTAAGCTGAATTATTGCAGTTACGCACCAACAATATGACCATACAACAAACTCATAAACATTTCCGAGTATATAGAGCCTCACTTGATTGTCCATAACCAGAAAAATTTGCGCATAAACTTCATCATTTGCTGTCTCGGCCTATTCCCAAATTAAAGTAAGACAAGAAACTCTTAGTATTTTCAAAATTCCGCAATAAAAGTTCATAATTAATTAAGGAACAGGAATTCTACAATGCTTACATGGAGTTTAACATCGACAACGCGACAGAAGACATGGGGAGGAAAATCATAAGCTACGGCCGGGTGCTCGGAGAGGTATTCCAAGTGGCCTTGAGGAAAGTACACGACGGCGGTCCCCTTTTTGGGAAGCGAAATCAAAGGCCCAGCACAAGCGTGCCATAGCTCCATACTTACCGAAGCCGCGGTCTCCGATGACTTCATCGTCAATTCCGAGTTCCCTGAAATCGCCGACGATGCCGGTGAATTAAATAACAACTCCGCTTCACCTTCATTGTCCACTGTGTTCAAATCAATTAATCCGCACATCATATTTGAACCCTAACAACACAAAATTCCAAGTAAATAAGATTATCATATGAGCTATGAATTTCCTCAACTTGCGACACTATATAGATAGAGAGAGAGAGAGAGAGAGAGAGTACCTATGTTACTGCATTGCTTTCTCACACTAGAAATATAGGAATTGCTTTTTTCCTCTCAGATATCAAATCACACTTTATATAGTGTTATACTGATACATTAATTTTTATTTTCAATAATATAATATATACATACAATAAAGTGTATGTATATAAATGACCTGCAACTGGCAGAAGCAGCAACTGCAAAGAACAGCGCTGCAGCTGCTGAGTGGAAAAAAGCATATAAATACAGGATTGTGTATGTATAGATTGGAGTATAGTAGAGTGGACTGGACTAGACTGTGTGTGATTTGTTGAGGGGGACTGGAATAAAAGTAAATAAATAAATAAAAGTGGGGCACGGCAAATAAACTCCCTTTATTTTCGGGGGGGTTGTCTATTCTGTCCCCTAATAGTTCAGCAAATCTCTCACGTGGCCCTTTTGCAAAATTAGTCCTCTCATATAAATTTTTTTAAATTTTTTTTTTTTCAAATTCATTTTTAATCATACGTTTTCTCAATAAAATAATTTTACACTTGGATCAATAATTTTCTCTAGATTCTTCAAAAAATTCAATTTTCAAAAAATCTACACCGACATGCTCTCAATTCAATTTTGAGATCAGTTTCATATAAGGTTTTCAACTTTTAGGTAAACTAGTCAGAGTTGAATGTGCATTGCACGTTATTATGAAATATTTTATAAGTGCAATAGAAGTAATATTTGATACAATTTGTTGGGAGAATTTGATAAGTTTCGAACGAACTAAAGAAAATAAAATTTAAGATAGAAATTTAAGAAAAGAAAATTATACTCTCAAAATTCAACTTCTATGATTCGAATTTTTTATGATAATGAAATATTACAAATAAGCAATATTGTTATACTATATTTGGTACATACAAATTAATTGTTAACACGTGAATTTAAATAACCATTAAATTTCCTGGATACATGAATAAAAATAAATTCATCTGTAATAATTACTTTAGGTTCATGTATATCAAGATTCATCAAATCAAAATTCAATGATTCTAAATTAATGTAAATGTTAATTAATTGAAAATTAATAACACAAAATTCATACATGACAAACATTTTGTAATATTTATTACTTATTGAAAACTAAATGTAAGGTATTATTGAAAATTATTCTCACCTGATGTGATATTTAATATATTATAGATTGGATTGACATACCAAAAAAAATTAATAATTATAAATTTTTCAACTTTTAGGTCTATCGATTGAAAGACTCAACAAGTTGCTTACCCACTTATTAGTTCACTAATTTATAGAGGAAATCTTAAAGGATTTTGTTGTAAACTTTCGACGTGGAATAATGATCTTTTTGGTTTGGTTATAGTACATTGTACCTTTGTTTTTTCTGTAACGTATTGTATCTTTAGTTTAGCTGGAGTGTATTATACCTTGGCTATAGTATATTGCATTATTATATAAATAATTATTTATATTTTATTAAGGTAATTAATTATTTTCTTATCTTTTACTAATTAATAAAAATTAAAAACTCCCCATATGTTTCAATTAGCACTATTATAATTTATCTTGTTTATTGTTCGAAAAAAATAATAATATATATATATATAGTTTTTTGAGCTGGATGAGTTTGAATTTTTGAAGCAATTGTGGTTTTCTGTGAATTTTGAGAATTTGAAAAAGAGGATCCATGTGATTCAGAAATATAATCATCAATTGAAAGCAATGAGATTTAAGGATTTGAACTTTTCTACTTGTTCTTTCTTTTTTCAAAAGAACTCATTTTTCACTTACTTCTTTATGTATAAATTCTCTTGTAAGGAAATCTGCAAGAAAGTTTGAATAACTTTGTATATAAAGAATTTGAAAATCAAAGCAAGAAAGAATTGCTTGCCATCTTGCAAAAATCTGTTTTGAAACAAGGTTTTCTACGTCTTTTTGCGAAACGTCTTTTGAAACTTTACAATCAGTTTTGAGAATGAAATTTTTATTGATAAGATCATCTTGGAATTTTGAAATTACAAAGACGATTGCGAGAATCTCCTTTTTGATAGTGGACTAATTCTTTTGCGGATCAATCCAAACACCGAAGTAAAATCTGACTAGTTGTTCTTGACTTGATTTGGGAGGAATCTGTTTACGGACACCACCATACCCAAGGTCTGACACATCTGTCTCCACAATAATAGAGGCAGTGAGGTCAAGAATTGAAAGACACGGGATAATATATATATATATTATTAAGCTTTTAAAGATGCATTTGGTGCTATAATTTTTATATATATTATTAAACGATTTTTAAATTGATTAAAATTTTAAAATAATATCAAAATAAGAAAACTTTTTTTTTTATATACATTTTTACGTCTAAATCTCACTAGGCGCGTATCAACAGAAGATTGACCTCCATACATTGTCACGAATTACGCTATTTAGAACATTATTTTTTTATGAATTAGTTTTTCATTAGTTTATATTGTAATAAATAATTAAATTTACCCTTTTGAACGTGTTATAAAGTATTTGACTTTACTCAATCTTCCATATATATAGCCCTTGTTTGATCTTCATAAAAATTTTAATATATTTTTCTTTCTTCTTTTCAATCACATATTTTTCAATAAAATAATACTACACGTAAATCAAAAAAAATTCCCTTCTTTTTTAACCACTCATTATTCAAAAAATTACTATTTTAAAATAATAAAGTTGATGAATTTTAAATAAATAAATATCTTTTTTAAAATATAAAATTTAGATGAGATAATTAACACATTATCGAAATCATGGTACAAAATATATAAATTCAAACATCGTCGTTCATAAAACTTTCTAAGTTTCATACATCAAAATGAACACGACATGTGCTTAAAAAAAAGAATAAAATGAAGTAAAATTAGTACTACATCTTATAAAAAAGAGGAAGTGAAATTAAAAATAAAAATAAAATTGTATATGAATTCCTACTAATTTCAAATCTCCCTCTATTATTGCAAGGCAAAGGAAGCACATTTTTTTGCTGTCTAATTATGTTCACGTGAAAACAAATCATCTTCAATTTATCATACCATCAAATAAATGTTTTAACTGCTTATTCCATTTTGTCTATGCCAAACAATGTTATTGCCTACCATTAGGGAATAGCCCAATTTTTCTTGCTAGCAATAAAAGTTGGGAAAAACAAGTAAATTGAGCCTCGAGAAGCATTTATAGAACGCATGCTACAGTTTTCGTGTCAAATCTGAACTTCGTTGATAACATTTTTATCCAGTGTACATGGTTCAGATTAAGTTCTTGTTTGATTCCAAATTATTAAAACTCAGTTTTATACATATCAATTGCACATTTTATGGAATTCACAAATTTAAAATTTTATCAACTATTATAAAAATCTACTAAAAATTTGATTTTTAATCAAACCATGCAAGGATTAGATTAATTAGTGGGCCAATTCCAATTACTAGTACAATTTTGTAGAAAAAAATTATTACCACAATATATTAGTAACTGAATAATTCTGCTTGAACAGGTTCAATGACAGACCAATTGTTGACATATTGATTTTGGCAGTTTTTGATAGGCAATTTTTGTTTTAACTTTTTTTTAACTGTTAATGAAAATTTGTCAAGTTTATCCGTTTATAAAAACCTGTCATTAAGTCTGCTTCTACAGCAAAACTGTTAGTAGCCATAAGAGATTAATTTATTTCTTTTTCTTGCATATATTTTAGGGTAATTAGCATATAACGTCCTTACATTTTTATTATTATTGTGAAAAACGTTTTTATCTTTTTTTTTTAATATATATTTTCACCATTATTTTCACATTTCATTGCACAAAATGTCATTTTCATCCATTTTTTTTCAATTAAAGGTTGTGAAATGATGAATATATCATTCTGTTTAAATAAAATAAAAAGAAAAAGAAAGAACTAATTGCAATCATAGTCTCAATTTGTTTAAAAAAGGACAAACGAGTCTCAAATAAATTATTAAAAGGGTAATTAACGCATAATGTCACTATCTTTCACTATTATTGTGAAAAACCCCCAATACCTTTCATTTTTGACATTTTCACATTTAATTAAACATTTGATTGTCCAAACTATCATTTCTATCCATTTTTATCAAATTTCTCAATAAAATATTGTGAAATGACGAATATACCCTCATATTTAAATAAATAGATAAATAAATAACTAATTATAATCATAGTCCCAATTTTTTTTGAAAAGTGCAAACGACTTTGAAATAAATTTTGAAAAAATTAGAAATTAAAAAAAGTGCAAACGAGTCCCAAATAAATTATTAAAAAATTAGAAATTAAAAGAAATTAAAAAAGTGCAAACAAAATATATTAAAAAATTAGAAAATAATTTTTTTTTCAAAAAAATGCAAACGAGTCCTAAAGAAATTATTAAAAAATAATAAAAAGTGCAAACGAGTCCCAAATAAATTATTAAAAATTAGAAATTAAAAAAATAATTTTGTGCATTTTTTTTATTTAAATATGAGAATTTATTCGTCATTCTACAACTCTTTATTGATGAAAATGGATAGAAATGATGGTTTGAACAATCAAATGTGTAATTATGGATGAAAATATCAAATAAATGAAAAATATGGAAGTTTTTCACAATAATAGTGAAATATATGGACATTATGTATTAATTACCATTTTAATAATTTATTTAGGATTTCCTTGAACTTTTTTTAAAAAACAATTGGTACTGTGATTGCAAATAATTATTTTTTTCTCATTTTGTTTTATTTAGTCAATGTTTGAGCCACATTCTTTCTCCTTTTTTCTCATTCATTTTTCTACCGTACTCATTTTCAATTACACATTCTCCAAATAAAATAATATTACACACAAATCTAAATCTTTTCATCACTTTTCCACCACACATTTTTCCATCAATCACTATTCAAAAGCTAATTCTTCCTAAAAAATGGGGGCCAAACACCCACTTAAAAAGAATGTATATTCTTTATTTTATAACTTTTAATTGAGAAAATGACTGAAATGATCTTTTAAGAATTGAAATGTGAAAATAATGGTGAAAATATAAAAAAATTAAAGACAGCCACGTTTTTCACGTAAAAAGTAAGAACGTTACGAGCTAATTACCTATATTTTGTCAAAATTGGTAATTATTTGTAGTAAATACAGTATCACTATATTAATATTTAAGTAAGATTTGTCAATTTATAGAATAGTTTGGAAATAGGCGTGACAGTAGATAAAAGAGGCAAGTCGTTATCATAGCTATTCAAACAATAAAGCAACGCAACAGAGGTCTAGGTATAGATTCGTACACCCTAAGAAAGTAACCCGGACAAAACGGGTTACAACCCAAAGGCCCACTCACTCATCACTCAACCAATGTTTTTATCCCATTTAGGATAACTTCCCACGCCGCGTTCCTTTTCAACGCGTTTTCTTCACTTGCCTTCAGCTCCTCTTTATTGATCTAACCACCAAGCAACTTTGACATTATTTATCCAGCTTTGACTCTCTTTATTTCAATTTCAAACACATCCAAATGAAATTTCAATCGCATTCAAATGATCAAATGTTTTGCACGTAAATTCAAATTTTTTTCTACTTTCTAACCATATGTTCTCAAAGAAAAATAACTATTCAAAACTTTATTTTCCCGCAATTTCCTTTTATAATAGCCTTCAAATAGGGACTTGACACTTCGATTATGCAAACATTTATATGATTTACTTGAGATGTCTTAATAAAGCGAGGTCGACAACCCAGTAGACTAATATGAGAAAAGCTCTTAGGAGAAATGAGACGAGCCTTACACAAAATATGTAGCAAATGGTGAACTAGTTTGCGTTGCAAAAAATTGAATGGAAGTTAACGAAGCACAAAACATTTGACATGATAGTAATTGTCTCGATTGAAGGAACAATAGAATATTCTTTGTCACGTGGTAAGAGGATCGCTACCATTTCGGCTAAGACCGTTAAAAAATTTAAAATAGAACCAAATTATAATCAATTGATTGATAACAACCTTGTCGATCAAAAGGCAACGTATGGATAAAATGTGCTAGAATTAGAAACCCTAACCAAATTGCAAATTACACGCGTTCGAAGATCGTCGAGGTCTAATTTACCTCTAATCTAACATGAAGGAAAAATGTATAAAATCAAAATTCTAGCCAAATCTCTGTCCATTTTGTTTCTCTTGCACTTATATATTGTCTTTCTAACTCTAACTTGATCATTTGAGTGCAAATGATAATCAAATCAAGTCCTTGCACGGCTACCTCTGTAAGATGATGATTCTTTTTTTTGGTTGATGCAAGAACCCGCAACCGTTATTCGCCGCCGAGCCCCGACCACCCTGAAAGGGCGGAGGCTCGACTACTATGAGTGCGCACTAGGTAAAATCCGCTTCATGTACAGTAGCTCACAAACCACACAGGAGAGATAAACCGCACTAGGCAAACCCGGTGCGACGGCTCAACCGAGAAAGTGTTAGTAGAGGATTCGAACTCGTGACCTTTTGGTCTCCGCGTTCACCTGCTCCACCAACTCGGCCACCCCCGAAGGGATAAGATGATGATTCATTGTGAGGACAACAACTATGAATAAGTTGGTAAAGGAAAGAAGAGGGCGAGGGGAAAGTTAATGTTTTTACCACGTTTTACTTGATATAGATAGATACCAATACGATGTAAACTTGGACTAATTGATTAAAGAATGAGTTTTTATTTGCTCTCTTTAATCAAATTTTTTTTTTTGGAAAAGATCCCCGTTATTTCCCTAAGTTAAATTGCTCTCCCCAAAGTTTAGTGTCCCAACAATTTCCCATAACAAGACAATAGAGAATGTTCTTTGAACAAGACATTCATAAAAATAGTATATATTAAGAAGTATAATTGTGAATGTATAAATCTGCTGAAAAAAATATCAAAATGGTAGAATACTCCTCCTATAAGTGAGATTATTTACCATAATAAACGAAACACTTATTCTAAAACAAAATTGTACTTTACAAGTAAGCAGATTATGTTTTAATTGATGAAACCTAATCTAGGTACAGGGCTCGCGTGGATAAAATTGATAAATGATAACGCTTGTCTCGCCTTGATTAAGCATCTGATTGGTACTAATTAAAATTAAAATTTCAATTTAAATTAAAGTCAATAGTTAATTTTAATCACATATTTTATGGGATCCACAATTTTTCAATAAAATACTTCTTCAATTTTTATCAGAATCTACTAACAATCTGATTTTAATCTCTACCAAACATGGGCTAAGTAAAAAATATTA
>CAIGRT010232046.1:0-21470 GCA_903798405.1 Fraxinus platypoda
GAAATTCCTGCCAATTATCAATATCTGGCAATGATGACGCAATTTGGTTGTTTGTTAATTCATTCCCCGTTTGTCTTTAGGATTTAGGAACCTGTTAATTAGTCTCATTAATAAAGTGAAAATTTCATTGGGAAACTCCATGTGTTGATCCTCGGCGTCCTGTATTCCTTTTATTTATCCTCCTCATGTCTCTGTCATCTTGATTGGAAAGCATAAAATAGCAAGATTTTCATTATGTGGGTTTGAGATAATGGAAGGCGATATCTACTAGGAGTTGAGCAACAATGTTCAGAAAAATAAGTTTCTGCTTTGTTACTGGGGGAAAAAAGGAATTAAGAGCTTGATGGTGACAGATAGGATTATTCAATAGTGTGATGTCCCAGACAGCTAGTTCCTCTCCTACTTATGAGTTCCACATATAACTTTTCCAGCACTCCACTGGCCAAAATTTCTGACTTTCACCTACATTATCTGAACAAAGAACCGAGAATAGAACTTTAGTTTATCTTACCATCTGATACTCGGTCTTGGATTACGCATGAGGCTGGTTTTATTCTTGCATGTAGATGGGTAATTATATCCCTTCAGGCATCAAACGGGTGATGTTTAAAATGAAGACCATTCATCCTCTCGCGTGTGCCTTAAGTGCATATTAGAGATCATAATGAACAGAAGGATAGCTTCTTTTTCAAAGTACTATTTGATCCTCCATACCAAACATGTTTTTAGAAGCTTAGACTTCTTATCCTCACCATGCCTTCAAATACTACTATGTCTCAGGAAAAAAGAAGGGAATAATATAAATTGTGATAACCGATTTTGTGAAGGTAGTTCTACCCTCATTAGAGAATACTTTATGATCTCAATTATATGTTATGTCAAACTGTTTTTCGCTGTTTTCATATAGAACAAACCCATTTTCTTTTATAGTGATGACATTGTTGTTTTTCTTGTGATGGTAGGCAGTTGTAGCTAATGCTGTTTCTATTCTTAACAGGAATTCATGAAAATGCTGCCTTCTTCTGAACCAAGATATCAGCTTCGAAGAACCAGTTCAGTCTGATAAGGGTTCGTAGCTCTTCTGAAAATAGGATTTTAGTGGTTTGTTTACCAGAGGAGCCTCTAAGAAACTAAAATGTATTGTGCTTATGCATACTAGCGAACTTGTTTTAAGTCTTATTAGCTATATGAACTCGTGGAGATGTTCTAGACGTTGTCGTGCTGGGAAAAACTGATAATCGAGATGAAGGATACCGTTTGTCTCAAGTGACACAATCATGAACCCGTGCAGTATATTGTTGGTGTTTGTGTATAGATAAATGCTCTCCCCCATTTCCTCTTGCATTCCAGAGGTTATTCATAGAACATTACATGAACTTCAAAAGTTGAAAAGAATCAGATATATCCGAATATCTTCTCTTCCATTCTCAGTAATGAACGGCCGAATCAACCATGGATACACATGCAACAAGGACACAAGCAGCTACCTTGGCTTCTGTAGCTGCAGCTTGGCCGCCAATTCTTACTCCCAACAGCCTTCCCGGGAAAGCTCTCCACACCATTATTTATAAGAGCAGTGCACAGGCCCCCACCTATAGGGGGCGCCACTTGGCCCTGTACAGCCATCAAATTCCAATTTATAAAGCCAACAACAGAACAAATGCCAACTCTAAGATCCAACATAAAAGTATGCACGCGCACACATGGCTGTGGAGTGATTTGAAATGATCAGAATTCTTCAGTATCTAATAGACTTTCTAACCTATAATTGCAATAATCTCCGCCCTTCCCAAACTAGGAGAAAATTATCCACCATAGCTAGTTAGAACCTCTATACAGACTACCGAAGTGTGAAAAGGAAAAAGTCACATCCTTCTAGATGCGTTTGATTAGATCCTATTAAACACTACAATGGACAGTTTTAGATTCACTTTACTCAAACATATTATTGAGGGCATTGAGACTGGATTAAGTGTGCAGGTCCGAGAAGATAACAGCCATGGCAAATATGCGGATATCAGAGAAGCAAGGTGTGGAATGTATCAATCATGCTAAATGTACATCATTCTTTCGTATATTCTCTTATTTCTTCCATTCATAAAATTCTTTTTATTCGGAAAATTTAGAATAAGAAAGGATTTATAGAAATATGTCCCACTTCAAACTTCTAGATACTTTTCTAAGTTGAGAAACATAATTTAATTTAATAAAGTTAAATATGTGAAGGACGTGTGATAATTTAAGAGAAAATTTCGATGGTTTTATAATAATAACAACGATGAAAGATTTGAGTATTAAATAGTGTTCTAAAAGGTCGGTTTAGGCTCGGATTTGGAAAATGCCCAGCCTCGCGCCCTAGTTGAAAAGATGCACGATTTTTTTGACAAAGTGATGTTTTCTTAATTTGAAGTTTAGCTCAACAAAATACGCAATCATTGTTAATACTTAAAAAGGAGATACATTCAAACAAAAATCCACCATAGCCCAAACTGATCCTACAAATATAGTTTTCTTCAACGAACAAAACATTATTGATTAGAAGTATTTATCATTTTAAAAAATATGTATGAAGTTGTTATAAATTTTCAAGATATGCTTTATGTTATTTATTTAGTGATATATAATAATAAAAAATGTGCTATTATGTTTTGGTACGTAAGGTTTGAGACGCGAGGCTTGATCTCCGCGCCTCACACTTCTTAAAACCTTAACAGATTTTGGATCCAAGGTATCGTTTTTGGAGTCACTCGATTGATGGATTGGTCTCCAATCCACCTACTTTCGATTCGATTCAGATGACTGGATCACTGCCATTGATCTTAGGATGTCCAAAAACCCCATGGTGGAATCGTCAGCTTCTAATTTGGTTGGAGGGCAGTGGTGACAATGGTGGCTTGTTTGTGATGGTGTGATAGTGATTTGATTGTGGAGGTGATGGTGGTTTCATTATGGATGAGGTGTGGGATTTAATGTACGTTGAAGGTGGAGGTGGTGGGGTGGATTTGAGGTGTCGACGGTGATGGGCGGGGCAGTCTCGAGCTTATATGTTCAAGTCATTATATTATACATACTATTTGTTTTGGGAAAGCCTATGTCCTCTTATCCTTCACGAATTTATATTGCGTCATTTAAGATTTAAACTTAAGACCTCTATTTTATGAGAAATTTAAGTTAATTTTGGTACCAATTGGGCAAATCGATAGAAAACTGTGATAGGTAAGATACGTTCAGGTTCTTCCAAAGCGGACAGTACGTGTGATATAACGGTTTGGACACAAAGACTCGGGTTGTTATAGTTTGTGACTGGTTAATTGAATAATTTATGACTTATAAGTAATTTTTGACCGAATAAAGTTTATGATTTGCTACTAAAATTGAAATTCTGACCCATAAATTTGTTTTTGTGATTGCAATTTTATATGATTTGTGACTAGTATGTAATTGTAATAATAAGACCTTATTTGATCCTCATTTTTAAAAATACATTTTTCTCTTTCTTCTTTTCAACCATACATTTTTCAATAAAATAATATTACACACAACCCAAAAAAATTTCATTCATTTTTAACCACACATTCTCCATCAATATACTATTCCAAAATACATTCTACATAATTTTATGAGGGTCAAACGGGCCCTAAATTGTGTGTGATTGTGATCGTGCGTCGATTAATGAAATTATAAGTCACAATATTGTATAATGGGTCACAAAATGTGACCACTTGATTTTTGAAAAATAATTACTTTGTTATTTTTTTAAAATGTATCTTAAATTCTTTGTAATTATATAAGTTTCCTTTTAAATAATTTGTTAGCCCGCATGCTATACACAAGAATCTATTTTTAGAACTTTAAAGATTTATGTATTATTATTATTATTTTTTATTTTAGATGGAAGTGCGTTATCATAATTTCTCTGTTAATTTTACGGTCGTTACAAATTAGGAAATAATGCTTACGAAATTTTAGAAATTAAAGCAGTGCTTATAAAATATACCCTTATATATTCTTTAGGAACTCAATCACCTACACGGTACAATAACGCGACTTAAATTTTTCAATCATGCTACACGAACGTCAAGGTCGGCATAATGCTACATGACATTCTATCATTAGACAATTAAAAATACAGTCAACTTTTTCATTAAATCATTTACTGTTACATGCAATTATGTCAGACTTTTTGTCAAATTCTTTTGACAATGTAGTTCTATCCTAAATTTTCCCCATCCTTTGCAAGTGACCGAATAAAAGTTTTTTATATTTTTATTTTCTTTTTAAGACTTTTTTTTAAAGAGTTAATTAAATGATTAATCACCAACATTTATCTTTGATTGCTACTTGCGCACTTAAAAATAAAAGGTTATTGATTGTTCACTCATTTTTACATAATGTTATCCATCTATCATCTATCTAAATTACGTTGATCCAGATGGTAAAAAAATCCTACGTGACAATTAACGGTGTTAAAATTAAAAATTAATTAAATGAATAATAATTAATTTTTATCTTTCATTAATGCTTGCTCACTCAAAATTACTTTTTGTTATTGTTTGCTCACTCAAAAATAATATCGGTTACTTTCTCACATTTACACAATGTTACTCATCCATCGCCCATCTCAATTTTTTTAGTACCATTCAATTTTTTTGAGCTCCTATTTGGGCTCCATTTTTCAAAAACTACATTTTCAACCGCACATTATCTCATAAAATAATATTACACATAAACCCATTTTTTAAAAAAAATTGAACTGCACATCCTCCAAAAAATTGTTATTCCAAAAAAAAAAAAAATTCCTAATTAAATAGATCGGAGAATTAAAAAAAAATTGCAGAAGAAAAAAAAGAGAAAAATAGAGTGAGCAACGTAATTTCTAAAAATCAATCCAAAAATCATGAAAATCATATAAAAAATTGAATGTTATAAAAATAAAATTGAAATAGATGATGGATGGATAACATTGTGTAAATATGAGCGAACAACCGACAACTTTCATTCTTGAGTGAGCAAGCAGTAACCAAGTGTAAAATATTAATAATTACTCATTTAAATAATTTTCAAATTTTAACACCATTAATTGTCACGTAAGATCTTCATTTGTCAAGTATGATTTTTAACCACGTGGACTAACGAAATTTAGATAGACGTTTGTAATATTTTATATTTGAGTGAGCAAGTCCTGACTAAACGTAAATGTTAGTGATTTATTTAACCCTTGTTTGATCATCATTATTTGGAAAAAATAAATTTTTGAATAGTAATTTTTTAGGAATATATATATTTAAAAAGTAGAGAAAAATATTAAATTTACATGTAGAATATTTTATTAGATGAACACGTAATTGAAACCATAGAAAAAAGTGAAAATAGTAGGAAACTCGGAAAACCCGAAAAACACGTCGTACGTACCAACCGGGCGTCTTTCTTTTCGTATGAAACCAAAAGTCATCGTAATTTTGAGAACCGCACATATCCAATCTCCCCCCTTTCTATCTAGCAGCAGTCCACTGCCCACCTGAACAAGACCCTCTGGTATCTTAGACTCAGATCTTTTGGATTTTTAAGTTTACTTTAATTTTTGTTTAGTTATTTATTCATTTTTTCAATTGATTTCTAATTTTACACGCGTATTTATGTCTTCTTGATTCTACTGGGGGATTGTAGTGATGCGAATGATTTAGGGAAGCATGAAATGGAAAACCGCTCTTGTTTTGGCTAAAATTCTTGATTTTTGTTGGAATAGTAGAAATTTGAGAAAATTATTGTTAATTTGACTTTGACTGGATATTTCTTAGTCAGATTTTTTTTTTTTGGAAGTGTAGCTTTGGTGAATAATACTGATTTGATATTTTTGGTTTCATATCTTATTTTACACGATCATTAGCATCCATGTGTTTGTTTTCTTGAATCTATTAAGTGGGAATTTTATTGATTAGGGAAGCATAAAACGGAAAAAATGATATGCCCCATGTTGTTTTTGGTTTAAACTCTTTTTAATTTGCTTTCTTGATTTTTCTCACCTTCATTATGCATTTGTATATGTATTTCCCTTGATTTCTGCTCTCACACACAAAATTTGATTTTTTTTTTTTTTTTTAACAAATATAGTCAGGCAGTTATTCTTCTCTTTCTTTGGCTGAGTGAAATAAATCTGAATATCATGGTATATGTTTATGTATATTAACGTTCTCTTTACCACGTTACTTCCCCTTCCTTATCAGACTCTAGTATTTTAGCAAATGAAGCTAAAGTTAAGGGAATGTGAGAAAGATGAATAAATGCATATAAAAGAAAAAACTCACTCCAATTCACCAAAAGAAAAGGAAAATTTGATGATTGGAGAGTTTGAGAAAATGATATTTGAAGTTACTACACAAGCTGTGTGAGTTATGACAGTTTATCTTTTGCACTAGACTAAACAAAGAAAGGATTTCCTCTTATTTTTCCTTTGTAGATAATTGTGTAAGTATCTGTTTTTCACTTTCTTTGTTGTGATATTGTATCGTTTTATGTTTTTCCAGACTATTTCAATACTGTTTTCTCATGAGTTACATTCAAGTACTTTATTCTAGATTCCCACTTGTGTAATGTTCCTCTGGTTTGTTTGAACATTTTTCTTAAGGCATAGTGAACTTTTATGATATTGACGATAATTAATGTCTTGTGAATATCACACTGTTTATCATATTATGAAATTTTGTATTCTGTATTTGTGCATCAAAAGGATTTTTCTTTCACTAAGAAGTGCACGATCTTTTGTCCTTATTCGGTACCATACACTATAACGTTATTCCTCATCTGTTCTTATGAGATCTGTAACTCAACTACGGCTTTTTTTTTTTTTTCCAAATGATACTACAGTCATATAATTAGTAACCGTGCCAAGGAAGGATGTCAAGCGGCGGAAATACTCATTTCTGCTACCAATGCAGGCGGCCAGTTCGTCTTGGAGGTCATAATTTGACTTGTCCATATTGCGATGGAGGCTTTGTACAAGAGCTTGAGGTCATAATTTGACTTGTCCATATTGCGATGGAGGCTTCGTACAAGAGCTTGACGAGGTCATTGGTGCTCAACAGCAGGATTTTTTTGGATCTCATTCAGGAGATACATCTGATTTTGGAATGATGGAACCTTTCCATGATCCACGATTTGGGATCATGGATGCATTCGCGGCACTTATGAGGCAGAGACTGGCTGGGAGAAACCCAACCTTCGACATTAGGACACGATCAGGTTCAACTCCTGAAAACAGTGTGGCCTTCAGTTCTGGACCTTCTGGTCCATGGTTGATATTTCATGGGCAATCACCAGTCGGCATGTCTGATAATAATGCATTTGAGTTCTTTCTCAATGGAAACCCTGGAATGGGGCAGCGTCGAGCTAATTTTGGTGATATTTTTGTGGGGCCTGGACTGCAAGAATTGATTGAGCAGCTTACCATGAATGATAGGCAGGGGCCACCTCCGGCACCTCGTTCTGCAATTGATGCTATGCCCACTATTAAAATTACTCAGAGGCATCTTAGTACTGATTCTCACTGCCCAGTTTGTCAAGATAAATTTGAGTTGGGTACTGAAGCTAGGCAGATGCCATGTAATCATATTTACCATTCTGATTGCATTACTCCTTGGTTGGTTCAACACAACTCCTGTCCTGTCTGCCGTCTTGAGCTGCCTTCACAGGGTTCTGGAAGTTCTTGTCCCAACTGGAATTCGAGAACAGGGAACGCAAGTGGCAGCAGTGGTGCCCGCAACAGTGGAAGGGACAATGCGCAGCATCAGGGGAGAAGGAATCCATTCTCGTTCTTGTGGCCTTTCTGATTGTCAAATCAAAGTACTCGCCGTTGTGCTGAAGCAGGAGGAATTAGTTCAACGGCATTTAACGAAGATAATCATGAGGGTATGCTACCCTGGATGGCCTTTTGATAATTAACGTTGTGTTTGCAGCAAATTCTCTCTCTTTGGTTCGCTTTTTCCTGTCTGTTTCCTATCGTGTGCCTCTGTAATCTGGTTGTCGATTTAGCAAATATCTTGGCAGAATAGATATGGTCATAAAATTGTCTTTTAAGGATTAGTAAGTTGAACAAGGGTAGCCGAATACTTAATTTTTCCATCATGTAAATAATGCCTTTGGTTTTACCTGCTCATGGTTGTCTTGTCTCCATATGTTTGATATATATCTAAGATTGGGTAAAATTCACCCGTGGTTATTGAACTTGTAGCAAAATTTTCAAGTTTGTCAACGATCTTATAATTTATTTCATCGTTGGTCACTCTATCTAGTGTCGTTAGTAAAAAACTGTGAAGTCTTGCGTGCTTAACTGAAAAGTCATAGCTTTCATATCGATTCAGTTTTACACCCATCAATATACGCTGTGAGTTAGTTAGGATGACGACAGGGAAGTGTGGACTCGGTCTGAAGACAGGTAGGAAGGAGGGTGAATGTACAGCTACCTGCTATAGTGTGTTCAATTGCAAAGTGGTTGTGTGCCAGCGCCCAGCTTTGTGCACTAGAGGGCGAGATTTTGTTAGGTGTCCATTTTCTACACTCCGTTCCCTGTTTTCATCAGCGCAGGTGGTTTGATTGAGAAATTTGGGAAATTATTTACCATTTTTCTTTGTGTTTGTACCCATAGAGGGACGTGACATAAGTGGGGTTTTTTTTTTTTTGGATCTATTGTGCGGTTAGAGTTTTTGTTGTGTTCACGCCACCTGCTGACCTTGCTTATGTAGTTCAATTCATCGATAAATTGATGTCATAAGTCAATACAATTTTTCACTTTTGAGTATGTTCTTTAGGGGTGATGAGAGTGTTGCCGTGCTCACGCTACTATCTTGCTTTTCTCTCATTGCCGTTGATATTTGTTTATTTTGTTAGCAATGGTTTTAACATGTTCAAAATGGTTAAAAAGCATAGTTGGAGAGACGAGGAATATTAAGAGTGAACTGGAGAAGCGACCAATAGAAAGGATCGTGAGACGCAGTCGAAATGGTAGATATCCTGAGTTCCTAGGCATGTTACACCTCTGCTTTTTCCCTGCACAATAAAAGCACCTAGCATTGCAAATTTGAACTCCGCTGTACAAAGAAAGTGGCACTGTCTTTCTTTTAAGTGTATTCGGGTGGTCAGCTGGGTTGGAGCTTGACATACAGTTCCTATTTAACAGCAACAAACTAAGGGATGTAATCAGATCAATTAAAGTTGGCTACCTGAAGTATTTTCTGATCCTATGTTCAGTTCATTGCTTGGGAGATTTAAATGAACTAATCCAAGGACGTGTCAAATCATTAAAAGATATTTGACTCTAATTAGTGTAGAGACACTCCAACTACTTTGGTAATGACAATTGGAAAATGACTAAATAACCAAAGATTAAACAAAGAGAGAGAGATCATCCACTAAGGTTGACCAATTAAAATATCGACAGTAAAAAGTATCACAAGAACCAACCAACACCAAATCCAAGTATATTTTACTGGTCTTTTTTTTTTTTCCCATTTTTTGTTCATTTTTCTTTCTTCTCTCTACTCCCTCTACTCGTGTTACTGAGAAGGAGAGGAAACATACTGTCTGGGTAAACTGAAAATGTCTCTCTCTTCAAAAGGAGAAGTCCATTCTCGAGAGCCACCAGCAGATGTTTGGGTAGAAGCTACACTGTCCTGCAATCCGGGAATAAAAACACCATTCCCATTGGACACAACTGGTCTTATAGCAGTCTTGATGCCTCGACCATAAGTGATCGGATCGTATGCATGGGTACTGTTTCCCCTAAAGGCATTCTCGCTAGGCCAGAATCCTCCGGGCCTAGACACAGACGACTCTCTATCCACGCTCCAGTCTATGTTGGTGTAATCTAACTGCAAGGTTGAGCTGCCTGTATTCCAGTCTACCAGGTATGAAGAACCAGACGACCCATTGGTGCCCAACCCAGAGAATAGTCCAAGGGAAGAAGCTGGGGCCAGCATTGGAGATGTACCTAATCTACTCCACAAATCTTTTCCCTGTCTAGTTCCTAGAGATTCCACTGAACCACTGCTCAATAAAAGTTGCTGATGGGGTAGATAATTTAGTTGGTTATTGTACAATAGATTTGAACTCGTGCCACTGAGGCTCGGGCTTCTTGTGCCTGGAACAGGTGGCACCAACCCAATGGACTTCACAGTTTCCACGCCATTATACCTACCCATAGCTTTCCCGGAAGGAGACGAGCTAACATTTGAAGTAGGAACCTGCTGTACATTGATGGATTGAGATCGCTGCATTACCACAACTGGTTCTCTCACTGATCCAATCTGCAGGTTCTTCAAATCATTTTCAACAGCGACACAGAGGGCTTCTGTCTTCGCTGTTGGAGGTGAAGCCTGCAAAGGTGGTGCTAACGACTGGGAAACTGAAGGATTTGTTCCTGCATTTGGCCACCTTTTCTCTGCCGGCATGGCAATCTGTTGCAATTTGGCCAAATCCATTTTAGGTTGTATTTTCTTCAACATCTGCATACTTTTGCTTCCAGGATCCACCAAAGAAACAGCTGTAACTGGAACTTTGGTGTAATTGAAATCTTTGTCGTCCCTTTTCGGTTGTATGGTAGCAGATATAGTAGGTTCTACAAGTGGCCTCTTTGCATTTTGACTAATAACCACTGGTAGCTCACCATTGACAACGGTAGGAAGACCACCTGTTTCTTCTGGCTTTGGAGGGGTAGAAGGGGGCTCCTGCTTCTGTTCCTTCAATGTTTCTTCCGTCTTCTCAAGATCACCCTCACAGGTGACTACAGCTCTTTCAACCTCTTGCCTGGAGGCCTTGTACCTAATTTCCAGGTCTGCAATACGAGCAAGCTCTTCTGATATGTCTATTTTCAAATTACCCCCACTGTCAAGATTCTGCTCCCTCTGCTTGTCTTCTTCACCTCCTTCAAATAGCCATGCAACTGATTCCTCTACTCTGCCTTCATTTAGAATAAGAGCCATTGTTGCCCGTTCTTGAGAGAAGCCCATAGCCACAAGTTGTTGTGCAAGAGCTTCTAGCTTCCTCGACATGAGATAGCCACTACATCGCTCATGTAGTTCTTGAGCTCGCCTCTCTTTTTGACGTTGATGTTTTCTCTCGTTCTGTTGGCGGATTTTTTCTCGTTTGTCATTGTCAGCTCCAGGCACTGACTCTTGACGCAGCAGATGATGAGACGTTTTCTCTTTATGTTCTTCTGATTCACCAGACCAGCTACCATTATTAGAAACAGAATCATACTCAACGCCAGTTCCAAATGAGATCCCACTCTGATCATCTGTCTCGTCTATGTTTCCAAAGCGACCATTTGCATGAAGCGGACCAACAGAGGAAAGTGGTGCAGGGTCAATTGTATGGAATGTTCCCAAAAGAGGATTGTATCCACTTGCTGGAATCCCAATAGTGACATTAGCAGGACCAGAAGTCATCGACGAACCCTTGGGAGGTTCCTTACCAGACTTCTTGTCTTTGGACTTAGATCTGGATGCTGGAGACATATCCTCAGCTTCAGCTGCTAATACCTGCAACACTAATGGATAAGATACCCAATGGATAACGATATATGAAAGCAAAAGTAAACCAAGCACAGATGTACTGATAAGAATACTTGTCTATTCCATTAAATTATGATATACACTACAGAAAACTGATCACGTACTTCTAAAATAGAAAAAGATAAGAAATCATAATATGGCCACCAACTGCTACTGAAAGCATCTTTTATGGCAACAATGTCCATACCAAAAAAATAAAAAAACCAATGAGGTAGTGTTTTGCGTCTAATAATGAATATATGGGTCGTGTGGGGACACAGAGGAAAATGACAGGAGGAGGGAGGGGGTGAGGGAGCAGAAATTCACACCAAATAAAAAAATTAGTGTATGCAGTGATAAAATTGAAATCCCTTTATCATTTTCTCTAGTTGACCTTTTCAATTACGTAGTTCTGCAGGCAAATAACATGTTCTGGTCACACACATGGACATATATCTCCAGAAAAAAATGTATCTCTTTCAAAAATTCTTCAAGTGGAATGAATTAATCCTACACAGCATCCTATCCGATTTGATCAGAAGTAAGTGTATTTTGATGCTATAAAGCAAAGACCCGTGGATGACATGACATTCGTTAGGAGACAGGTTAAGAAATTTAAAGCAACAAATTAATTTTTGCACAAGAATGGGTACATGAAGTCAAATATTTGACCAGGATGGGAATATTGCAATTGAAGTCTCAAATAGCAAAGGCAAACCGAGCAGTAGCACTTAAAAATGGGACCAATAAATTATTGATTAGAAGGATAAATAACAATACACCTATATAATTAAAAGCGGGTAACTAACACTTGACTACTTAAGCCAAATGAGAAACCAGCTGCACGACATGCTTTAGTGCATATGAGTAGCTAATCAATGTTAAGCTTTGATATGCTGAAACATGCACCAGATGAAAATACAAACTCAGAATGAGACAAAAAGGTTAGAAAATACAAATGCATTACTAAGAACCCAATAGATAAACAGAACCAAATAAACCTAACATGTCCTTGATGTACTTGCTTGCAGAAAAATGTCATAGCATCACAATTGCTTCACCGATTCATACTCATCTACAATCAAAACAAACTCCCTCTTTACGAATTTTTCAACTTCCACAATCCTGTCAGAGTTCCAAGAAACTTTTGTGCCCTTGCTAATCAGATATACATGAATAAAATCTTTTGTTATAATTAGTACAAAAGTTCCCATTGCTGTGAAGTTCTATGACCAATTATACTCAACAGAATATGATTAGCCTAAAAAAGACAGAATCTATATTTACCACTGATAGCATAAAATCGAAGCTATGTTTAGTTTGCCTTCAGCAGTTTCATTCGCCAAATGTGACCAATCATAATTAGGCAGTTTGTTACCTCCTTATTGTGGTCACTGACTCGCTTCTTTCAACTTCCAGTCACGTGTTCCTTCCTCACTTCATTGTCATGGTTTCCATTGTAAGTTATGGGGCTTGTCCCACATCGAAAGTATGCGCTTTGGGTGTGTGATTTATAACCCTTTGGGCACCCTCCCCTTGATAGCTAGCTTTTGAGGNGAGTTCTACCCAAGAGGTTGTAACATTCATTTAAAATCATCAACTGTTAATCATTTTCTCAAGTACCAATTCTTTCATCCAACTTCAATTATTTACTTGCAAAATACTAATTTATTGTAATACAAAAATCCAAACTCTGACTCAAGAAAAAAAGAAAGAAAAAGCCTTTCTTCATGCTGCTAATCAAAATTAAAATAATTCCACAAGAAACCAAAAACTTGGCAAAATAAAATTTCTAATCTAAAATTCTCATATAATACAACATTTTCCATCTAAGTCAATGTTTTTGCCCAAGAAAAAAAAAAGAGCCTGTATATTCACATAACCACACTTGCACAAATCATCACACAAAATCAAATGTACGCAAAAATTCCTGATAAACATCAAATTTGTATACCCATTGCCTACGTACGTACAAACAACAAATGGAAATCCACAGGCAGATCAAGAACCATAAATGGCCACTCAAAAATCAACTAAAACAACAAATTCACACACAAATTAAATCAAGAGCTAATAAAAAAATCAATGCCCGTCTCACGAATTTAAATCCCCCAACCAAAAATAAATTCAATTAAATTAAAAAAATAGATTACATGCCGCTTCCATCCCTAACCACCGACAATAGATCAAACAGAGGGGGATTCGGGTGGGACCTCTCACCTGTGACGGATCGGTCGATAGAGAAATCGCTCGGTGTTTAATTTAAGTTCGAATTATTGTTTTAAGGAAATGGAGAATTGGATTTAGTTACGAAGAGAGGAGAGAGGGAGGGGCATATACAAGAGAGGGGGAGTTAAATGTCTGGCCACGGGATTTATACGATGTCATGTCTTAGTCATCGAACTTAATCAATTGTTCTATTGGCCACTGAACTTTGTCCGTTCAACTCCGTCACTCATCCAATGAAAGCTATTAATGGACGAGCCTACATGGATGACGGTAAGATGATCTGGCCAGTTAAATGACTATAAATAATTAGTCATTCACCAAATCAGCTTCCACTTCACCAATCGATTTCCTCTACATCAATGTCGCGATCCCCAATTTAATTTCATGAACCCTAACTTCCAAAATCGATTCAATCGGTGAGAAGAGTGTAAGGAAACCCAAAATCGGATCGGTAGGATATAGTAATCAAGTCTTCGTTGGAGAGCAGCCGTGATTTGAACTGCATTGAAGGTAAATTTTGTCCGCAATTGAAATCTAGAACCTCCAAGTTTTGTCTCCCCAGACCATCTGATTTTACGATTTTTGGTTGATTTGTGAAGTATACTCATCATTTCCAGTGAACTACTACAAAATTTTCATAGTTTTCAGGCATTCCAATTTTTTCTAGGACTTATCAAAATCTACAAACCACTGAACTTCAGCATTATCGTATGTTTCAGTGAGTTTTAGTCTAGGTTTTGTTGTAAAGTATTACAGAATAACACTCAATTGCCACTTCAGCAAACACTCTCTTGCCACTTCAGCAAATCTGTTCAGATGCACACAACAGATTCCCAACAACGTGTTAGCATGTATTGTAATTTGTAGAAATGTTTAGAGATAACTTAGTCATTTTATATTGTATAGTGTTAGATAATTACTTCTATATATAGACTACTGTACAGCATAACAATTAATTGAATCACAACAAATTTACCTCTTTTAGGTGCCTTCGTCAATTCCTTATTTTTTTTCTCTATTTTCCCTTCTTTGCTCTGCTGGTTTCATCCCACTTCAACACTAATTTTCACTAACTCTTACATGGTATCAGAGCGGTGAATAATGGCCACCAGCGATCCTCCACTTCCCAACAAATACACCAATCTTGCAGACCCAACCAACCCCTACAGACTTCAAACTTCAGACAATCCAGGCACTGTTCTTGTCACAGAACTTCTCAACGTCGATAACTTGTGCACCTGGTCTCGCTCAATCCAAAGAGCACTCCAAGCTAAAAAAAAATTGGATTCCTAATTGGAACCCTCACCAAACCTTTGAAACCCGATGACCCTCTTTATGAGCTCTGGGAGAGATGCAACGATATGGTTGTGTCTTGGTTGCAGAACTCGATCAGCGTTCATTTATGTTCCTCTGTGGCATTTGTTGATGATGCACACTAGATTTGGCGTGAACTGGAAGAGTGATTCTCACCACAAAATGGACCTCGCATATATGAGCTCAAGAAGCAATTGGCTA
The DNA here is from genome assembly GCA_903798405.1 of Fraxinus platypoda. Taxonomy (NCBI): domain Eukaryota; kingdom Viridiplantae; phylum Streptophyta; class Magnoliopsida; order Lamiales; family Oleaceae; genus Fraxinus; species Fraxinus platypoda. The sequence goes on from CAIGRT010232046.1 coordinate 15,288, forward strand.
ATCTCACCCAAGATGATGATTCAGTTAATACATATTACAGTAAACTCAAATCTATTTGGGATGAATTGTCTGTTTACGACCCTCTATCTGTTTGTTCATGTAACTCAACCAAACTCATTTTGGACCGCTACCAACGGGATTGCATCATCCAATTCCTTATGGGTCTTCATGACTCCTTTGGCAATATATGTGATCAGATTATGTTGATTGATCCCCTACCGCTGGTCACCAAAGTATTTTCCTATATCCAACAGCAAGAGCGACACCGTGTGATAGCCACCCAACCTAACCCCACTGATAACTCCATATCTCTTGCTACCCGAAAATATATACCCACATCTTCTCCAAACTAAAGCAAAGCAAATGAGATAAGCCCTTCTGTTCTCACTGCAAAATCACCGACCATACATTAGCCAACTATTTCAAATATGGCAACGCAACAGCACCCATATGCACCCACTGTGAGATGACTGGCCATGTTGTTGATCGTTGTTACAAACTTCATGGGTATCCTCCTGGACACAAGCTTCATAAACCGAAGGCAAATGTTACTTCTCTTGGCACATCTGAACCAGGCTTGTCGTTGACAAATGAGCAATATCAGGAACTCATAGCCTTGCTGCACAGTAAGGATTCTTCACCATCAGCCAACGACATCCAGACGGTTATTTCTTCCAACCCCCACTCCTCTTCCGTTGCTGGTATCTCTCTCTGTCTCTCTACATCTTCTTCAAAAACACCTTGGATTATTGATACGGGGGTGACCGATCACATGATCTGCCACCCCTCTCTTTTTAAAACCATTACATCATCACTTTCCCATTCTGTTAAACTCCTAAATGGGGAACTAGCAGCAGTAACTCATGTTGGTACCGTCCAAGTGACAGCCAACATTTTAATTCACAACGTCCTTTGTATGCCATCATTTTATTTTAATTTATTATCTGCTTGCCAACTTGCAACACAACTAAATTGCTGTCTCATTTTCCTTTCCAATTCTTGCTTTATACAGGGCATTTCTCCCTGGACAACGATTGGGAAGTGTAGCATGAAGCATGGACTTTACCATCTGTTCACAGGTCCAGTCTCCCTACAGGACTTAACCAATACTTTGTCCCAGCATTTTCCCTCTCACAATTACATTTCAGCTGCTGTACAACATGCTGATAGTGTCCAAGATTTATGGCACTACCGGTTAGGTCATCCCTCCCCATCCCATATGCAATTAATTTCAGATAATTCATGTACACACAAAAATGGATACAAAACAATTTTTACCTTGTTTGGTTTGCCCCTTGCTAAACAGTCTCGCATTTATTTTAATCCCAACATTCATACAACTTCTTCTTGTTTTGGACTTATACATTGTGATTTATGGGGACCCCACTCAATTGTTGGACACGATGGTAGTCATTTTTTTTCTCACCATTGTTGATGATTATTCCTGCTGTACTTGGGTCTATCCGTTGAAAAGAAAATCTGATACCCGACACTGCCTTGAATCTTTCTATAACTTGGTTGCAACACAATTCAATGCTCAAGTAAAAATCCTACATAGTGACAATGGAATCGAATTTTTAATGCATGATTTCTACTCTAAACACGGAATTATTCACCAAAAATCATTCGTTGAGACACCTTAGCAAAATGGCTTAGTCGAACGTAAACACCGACACTTACTTCAAGTTGCTTGATCACTACGTTTTCAGTCCAGCATTCCCTTGCATTTTTGGCACCATTGTATTCTCACCGCCACTTATTTGATTAATCGCATTCCCACTCCAGTTCTTCAAAACAAATCTCCATATGAAATTCTATTCCAGAAATATCTATCTTACTCACATTTACGTGTTTTTGACTGTCTCGCTTTTGCATCAACACTCACTCGCCACCGACACAAATTCGATCCAAGAAGCCGTCGTTGTGCTTTCCTTGGTTACCCTTTTGATGTCCAAGGCTATAAATTATTAGACCTTGACACTCATCAAACATTCATCTCGCACGACGTTGTCTTTCACAAAACACCATTCCCTTTTCAAACTCTCTCCCTCCTTCCCAACTCAACTAATCTGCCAACCTCAGCACCACTTCCAGATTTTTCCCTACCTAACCCTGACTCCACTTCCTCCATACAGACACCTCCTACCCCACCTCCTGAACCACAAGCCTCACCACCCATCTCACCTAATGAACCACCACCCCACCTCCTTCCCTGCCCACCTTAACAAATACTACCGTCCTTTCTTACTTCCCCCACCACCCCTCCAAACCATGCCTTCATCTCACTTACAGGAAGTCTATGATCTCATTGCGCCTTCCTCATCATTGTCTGCGAAAACTCACTTGCCACCAGGTAAAGTGTTCCCTTTCTCTGCAACTCTTTCTTTTCAGAAATTATCTCTCTCTTATTTTTCTTTTGCTTCAGCTATCTCCTCTCCCTTGAACCTTCTTCCTATGGTAAAGCTGTTAAAAATCCCAACTGGTGTGAGGCTATGCAGTCTGAAATAGTTGCTCTCGAACTCAATAACCCTTGGTCTCTTGTTGACTTACCTCCCGGTAAACATGCTATAGGCTCTAAATGGATCTTCAAGATCAAATATCATTCAAATGGCAGCATTGAACGCTACAAAGGGCGTTTAGTCGCCAAAGGTTTTACCTAGCAAGAAGGGCTTAACTACACCGAAACTTTTTCACCAGTGGCTAAACTTGCCACCGTTTGCACTCTACTCGCTGCTGCCTCCATTCAAGGTTGGATTCTCAAACAATTTGATGTCCAAAATGCCTTCCTTCACAGCGACTTAGACGAAAAAGTATATATGCGCACACCACCTGGTTTCTCCAAAGGGTCTTCTTCACAAGTGTGCCGTTTACACAAAAGTATATACGGCTTAAAACAAGCCTCACGGCAATGGTATCAAAAATTTTCTAATGTCTTGCTTGATTTTGGTTTTCAACGATCCAAAGCCAACTAAAGTCTCTTCACTCAACTGAAAAATGGATCCTTTACTGCCCTACTTGTTTACGTTGATGATATTATTGTGGCAAGCTCCAACATACAATCTGTTGATTCTCTCCAAGCATTTCTCAATAGACATTTCAGAATCAAGCCCCTTGGCAATCTCCATTACTTTCTTGGCATTGAAGTCACTCGATCGTCCAAGGGAATTTTCATCTGTCAACGCAAATATGCATTTGATCTTTTAGCAGATGCCGACACTCTTGGCTCTTGACCCATCAAAATTCTCATGGATCAAAATATCAAACTCAGCAAAATATATGGAGAACTTCTCCCTGATCATCTTCCCTACAGGCGCCTGGTTGGTCGACTTCTTTATCTCATCCTCACTGGCTTGATCTCAACTACTCAGTTCACCACTTGAGCCAGTTCTCAACTTGCAGATGTATTCACCAAAGCTCTGCCTTTATCCCAGTTTACACTTCTGTTGTCCAAGATGGAGATAGAAAATATCTATGCTCCATCTTGATGGGGGATATTACAGAATAACACTCAATTGCCACTTCAGCAAACACTCCCTTGCCACTTCAGCAAATCTGTTCAGATGCACACAACAGATTCCCAACAACTTGTTAGCATGTATTGTAATTTGTAGAAATGTTTAGGGATAACTTAGTCATTTTATATTGTATAGTGTTAGATGATTACTTCTATATATATATGGACTTCCGTACAGCATAACAATTAATTGAATCACAACATATTTACCTCTTTTGGGTGCCTTCGTCAATTCCTTCTTTTTCTCTGTTTTCCCTTCTTTGCTGCTGCTGGTTTCATCCCACTTCAGCACCAATTTTCACTAATTCTTACAGTATCAGATGTACTTAGCAGCAAAATGTTATGTTCTTTATGTTTGTTTGTTTACATTAATTGAACCATTTTCTGGATCAATATTTGTTTGATTTCTGAAAATTTGAAGTAAATGAAAAGATTGTATCGTGAAGATGATTTTTAGTAGTTGTAGATACCTGAAATTTAATTTTTTTTTGCTATATTATACTATTTCGGGTATTTTGTGGTGGAATATCATATTGTAATGGCAGGGAAGATCAAGGGCATTTGTTATGGTTGTAGACGACGATGTCATTTTCTGTCGGAATGCCCGACGAAGAAACCATGCCCAGTATGCTGTAAGGGAATTGAGAAATGCATGGAGGTTGAAAAGAATAATAAAAACTTAGGTCAACTATTCTTCTGTTGTACGAACTATTGCGGTCATTTCAAGTGACTCAACAAAGAAGAACTTCGACAATGTAAGGGCGAGTCAAGTGCTACATCGAAAATTCAAGAGTTGTCAAGTTTGTTGAAGAATGTTGCTACAATAACCGAAGAAAATGACGTGGATATCTTTGTCAATTTTACATTCCGCAAGGGAAAATGAGATAAAGATAACGGGAAACCAAATGGAAGAGATCCATAAATTGAACCGCTTATGTTATTGTCGAGTTTGTTGTAGCATTGGTTTTATAATATGTTTGTAGGCTTAAAAATTTATTGTACCAGCATTGATCTTATAATATGTTTGTGGGCTTACGTTATTGTCGATTTTTGTGTCTCACACTTGATTTTGCTATGTGGAGAACCATAACAATGTTTGCACTCGTATCTTTAATTCCAACATCATTGTCATGAAATGTTTGCACCACCAACAAATGTATTATGGAGTTATATTGTTCTATTGCAACTTTTGATAAGGTAGTACCACTAGTACATGTATTATCAACACCATATATCCTACTATCTTCTGATAACTCAGTTCCTGAGTTGAAGCAAAAATACTACCACTAAAGCAAAATAACCATATAATATATCCCTTTAGGGTGGCCGAGTTGTTGGAACGGGTGAACGCGGAGACCAAATGTCATGAGTTCGAATCCCCTGCCAACACCTCCTCGGTCTAGCCCGTCGCACCGGGCTTGCCTAGTGTGGTTTACCTTTCTTGTGTGGTTTGCGAGCTATTGCACATGGAGCATGATTTACCTAGAGCGCACTCACAGTGATTGGGGCTCCGCTAGCGAGTAGCGGTTGCAGGTTCTTACGTCAACAAAAAAAACATTTAATAAAACATTGGCAGCACGAGTGGATAAGCAAAGTTAAACATTTCGACTGCATGTTGTGTTCCACACATCAACCAGCATTAAGCATCCATCCACACTACTACAAAAGCAACATTACCCAAAAAACCTAAGAAAGGACGCCAAACTCCTGCACATATTTCACCATTTGCACAAGATAATTTTCAGCTAGATTACCTCCAACAACATGCACACCAAACTGCCATTGCATTTGTGCACTGAACAGAAGTATTTAATATCCAGCAACGTAAACCCAAAATACAAAAAGACGAAACTGCTATCCATAATATTTATCGTGGCTATGCATCTTTTGATTTCGTAGATTTCACCGTAAGTCGTGCTCGTACCCTAGCCAATCTCAATTTGGCTGATTCCGCCTTTGTCGCTTCTACCAATCGTAAACGGTATTGTCAAAGTTAACGTTCATCATGGGTACTTGATGGTCGCCCATTTGAATGCAGACAGTAGAAAGTTGCCCTCCAGACAAGTGCATTATATATTAGCAATTTTGTGCATTTTTTCTGTATCTTTGAACACAAACGTCATGTACACCTCATCATCATGTCTCAACGATTCCGAATCCTAGTCATGAAGGTTAATTGATGTGAAGTAAGCATTAATAAAATTATCTTCTCCTTATTATCCGGCAAAGTCTCATTGAACACTTCGCATAAATTATTGAGTAAAATGTTGTTCTTTGATTGAACAGAAAAATGTGATCTACTCCACTGTTGTGAGTGCCTCTCCATCGGCCAGTTATATAATTTCTCGCTAAGTTGACGAATTTGATGCATTCAATGTCTGTAGTCAGCAACGGTGGTCGACTTGGCAGCACGCTATAAATAATTCTTAAGAATTTTTTACTTGAACCCGATATTGAAAAAGTTCGTGTACATATGTCGTACACAGAATCTATGCTCTGTCTCATAAAACAATTCATCTATCACATTTTGTAGACCCTTTTGCTTGTCGTCATCAAGGTCCAACCTTTCCCATCACCAATACTAACATCTTCCGAAAGATAGGACAAAAACCATTACGCAATAGGATATATGCAGTCATTAGCGTTGATAAGTACGTTTTTACACACTT
>CAIGRT010232051.1:0-13406 GCA_903798405.1 Fraxinus platypoda
GATGAATCCAGTACCTGTAGTTAGATCACAGCAACCTGATGGTGTTCAAGGCCAGCAAAATCTGCAAATAACACAGATTCAGCAACTACAAGGGCAACAAATGAGTTCATCGTTGCAGCAGCAAACACAAGTAGCACCCCCTGCCGCTCAACAGAAAGTAGCACATACTGAGCAGCAGCAGGGGTCGCAATTGGGACCTTCGATTCAACACCAGAGCCATCTGTCACAACAACAATTTAGGCCACAACTAATGCAACAGCCAGGTCAGCAAATGCCACCCTCACTGGGGCAAATGCCTATATTTCCAGGGCAGCAAGGACTTCCACAGTCCACGCAACAAGTACCTATGCAGCCAGTGCAACAAACATCTTATCAGGGGATGCATCAAGTGCCACACGGCCCACAAGGACAGATTTATTCAGGTGCTCAAATGGGACATCCACATGGTTACCCACTTACTCCTCAACAGACCCAGTACACATATCAGCAGAATATGCATCCCCAAGGGCCACCGGATTCCTCGCAACAATCTCAACACTTAATGCAGGGGCAACAGTTTCCCCATCAACAAGAGCATAAAATGGGATTCCCTCCAAGATACGATCTTGAAATTCAGCAAGGGAAGCAAACTGGGTTTTCTCCAGCCCACATTCAGCAAACTGGGACACCATCTGCACAAAACTTACGTGCAAATTCCAATCATGCACCACAGATTGGTGTTCAGCCTATTCAAACTACGCATTATGATCGCTCTTCTGTCAATATGCAGCAGGGTGGTGCAGATTTAGCTCTTCAATCAGGCGGTTCTAGGTTTCAAAATGAGATGGGCCCTGGTATCATTCATGGGCAGCAGCAGAATCTGCCCCCTATCAGATCAAAGATGGGTTACGAAGAAAACCCTATTGGAAGAACTGGAAATGATTATTCTTTCAACACCAATAAGGATGGCGGTGCTATGCCTCAGCATCCCAAGCTAGCTGCACTACCCATGCCAAGAAATCAGCAGGCGAGTTACTCCTTGGATCATTTATCATTTTCTAAGTGCCACCTCTGGTGTTCAGGTCTTATTTTGCCTACTTTAGTTACCTCTAGTGCACATGATGAATGATTTATGACTATTATAGAAGGAAAGAGATTATAAGATGGAGAAAACACATCTTTCTACGCCATGTTCTACAATTTACAAGTTTTTTATTAGTTTTCTTGTAAATCTGCGTTCTCGTGTCTCTAATGGAAAGCACTTCACTGGATGTCTGTTGATGCCGGTGCTACTTTTTATCAGGAACCGAGGATGCGCGATTTCCCCCCTCAAAATGTTTCTATCAATCTTCGTGGGCAATCAAATAGCCCCACAGGACCTCCAATGCATGGCAGCTACGGTCATGCAACTGTCAACCCGCCATTTCCAGGCAATTCACTTGTCAGGCCTCCTGTAATGATGGGACCCTCAGATGCTATTCCTCTCTCAGCAGCTGAGGTTTATCGTGAAAAGCATGAAGTAACAGCCACGGTTTGTATTCTCTGCTTTCTAAATTATGTATAATCTAAGGATTTCACATCATTTGCATCACATAGAAAGTTTTCTATGTCCATGATCTATATATGTTATTTTTGAGAAAGTTTTCTACGTCCATGGTCCATATATGTTATTTTTGTTGTCGATGATATATTTACATAAAATTCCCAAAATCCAAGATGGCTAGTGTTGGCGTCAAAAATTGTATGAACAAGATTCAAGTCAACTTAAAATGTAAATAAGAATTTTATTGATAATGATTTGCAAATTACAATTGTAATTACAAGTGTTTGCTCTTTTTTCTCAAGGAGATATTTGAAATATGAAGTGTTTAGAGATTTTCTTCTTCTCCCCCTACTCCAAGACTCTCATTCTTCCTTTTATAGGGAATGGTTAACATGAATTCTTCATTTCCTTGTCTTATCAGCTACAGTACCGAGCTGAGAAAGTACATCATTGGCATGTTGGATTGGTTACTGAGTTCGGCTATGTCAGGTCATTATGAGTTAACCTTACATGTGGTCTTCAACGATTAATGAACTAATTAGGGAATGAAGCTAATAAGGCATTTGATTGGTTGAATTGGTGGGCGTTGATGTAAGACCTTCCAAATGTCACTTGTTGATTGACTATTTGTACAATCTGTAAGGAATCTTGAATCATTATGTCCCCTCGAACTTCAACAATAACTAATGCGAGTTGATCTCAAATATCCGAGCTTAAATTAGCGTGAACTTAATGCATACAACAAACTGTACTTAACGACCTCGGAGGTCGGATGTCAACAGTTAGGTTAAGAAAATTGTGAATCATATGAAGCAAAAGCTATTAGCAGAATCTCGAAGAAAGCTGCTAATAGCAACTCATTGCTATAAAGTACTTTCGCATATCTGAATTTTTGGAAAATTGATGAAAATATCCTTCTGAATAGAGGAAAGTAATTATGTTGGGTATGTAGTCCAATTATATTAAAACAAGTGAGTGGAATTTACCCATGTTTACATTATATGGCTCGGATATGGGCGTGGGACATCTTCTGGACTGTGCTTTTTTGATGGTAGACTAGGGAGAGCCGAAGAGAGAAGATTTCTAACTAGGAGGAGAAAGATAAGAAACATATTGCTTCCCATCTAAGATGGAAACAGGTGTCCATGTAATGTGGGTTTGGACCTTGCAGATCTAGATAACCCCCTCTTAAATGTCTCCATTAGCTTATCGGAATACCCCTTATGTCTACTTTCCAAAAATAAACACCCTCTTCTGGTATTACTTTCCCAACTCAATGCAATAATCTGCCTTGTTCTTCTCATAAATTTGATGGTTAAAATATATTGTCTTGCATTCTCTTTATATTACGTCACTGACCGTATGATTGAACTACAATTAAGGCCTCCGTTGCTTGTACATGCTCTGCGATTATGGTATTTCTTGGTCATGAGATTGTTACTTCTATTTTTAGAATTGATGCACGGCCAAAACAAAATTTAGCACCAATATATTTGTTTATCAAGAGTCTGCACAATAAGCTGTTTTAGCTGCTGCCATATTCCCTCTTTTTTTGGTAGGTTCTTCAGTCCAATGGTATGCTTATCGAAGTTAATAATTACTGAAATCTGATAACCCGATTCCTATCCAGGGTGACAATGTTCCTGCTCCATTCATGACATTTGAAGCCACTGGCTTTCCTCCAGAGATACTACACGAGGTAAGTATTTTAACCCAAACTGTGATTAACTGTTTATTAGTGTCATGAAGATCTTAAAGTGCATCTTTGCTCGACTTATTTCATTTCATTTGCAAAATTCATTCTTTTAGCTTATCAGTTTTCACTTGTCGCAGGTGCGATATCTGCTCCAGAAGAGGAGCACATGTCGTACGCTGCAGTGCTAGCTCATACTTTTGCAAGAACTATTCTGAGTTTTTTAGGCTGCAACATGAACAATTGGAGCCTTCCTCTGGCAGATTGTTGTATGATGGTTGCCCCTCATTCAATTCATACTATATGTGACTGGGGTTTCTAGCTTATTGGCTCCGACTCTTCTCTTTTAAATGCTCCATTTTGTTGCCTCGAGTTGCTTCAGTAAGCAACTGCACGCCCATGGGTTTTTTTTGAGCAATCTTTTTCCCCCTTCTATCTTTTTCCTTTTCAAATAGTGAAACAGTTCCCTCTTAGTGTGTTTTTCATCTTACATCATGTCCAAACTGGGTTCAAGTTTCTTAGCTTTTTCTCATTAAGAGGCTCATTGTTTACATAATTCTGTTTCAGATACATTTTGCTGGTTTCTCTGCTCCCACTCCAATTCAAGCACAGACATGGCCTATTGCTCTACAGAATAGGGACATAGTTGCTATTGCCAAGACAGGTTCTGGTAAAACATTGGGATATCTGATCCCTGCATTCATTCATCTTAGGCGACGGCAAAATAATCCTCTTAATGGTCCGACTGTGTTGGTTTTGGCACCAACTCGGGAGCTTGCTACCCAAATCCAAGATGAAGCAATCAAGTTTGGCCGATCATCTAGAGTCTCTTGCACAGTGAGTTGTCATTCCTTTTTTTCTTTACTTCTACATTCTTCTAAATTGAAGTTTTTACCTGCTTAATGGAAGAAAAAACGTTTCATTTTTTTGTTTCAGTGCTTGTATGGTGGTGCTCCAAAGGGCCCTCAGTTAAAAGAACTGGATCGTGGAGCGGATGTTGTGGTGGCGACTCCTGGGCGGCTCAATGACATACTCGAAATGAAGAGAATTGATTTTAGGCAGGTTTCTCTTCTTGTGCTCGATGAGGCTGATAGAATGCTTGACATGGGATTCGAACCTCAGATCCGCAAGATTGTCAATGAAATACCTCCAAGAAGGCAAACTCTCATGTACACAGCAACATGGCCTAAAGAAGTGAGAAAAATAGCAAGCGATTTGCTTGTTAATCCAATCCAGGTGAATATTGGCAGTGTCGACGAACTTGCTGCAAATAAGTCTATCACACAGGTAAGTTGGGATAATAACTGTCTTTCTAAAGAAGATCAAATAAAGTGATTAATGATTGAAGAAAATTAATATTTAAAATTATAGGTCACACCTGGTAAAAAGAAAAGGTTTATAACTGGGTTTTAACTTTCAGTTAGGTCCCTTTCTTTTTTCCATTTTCTCCCCCTCTATGCAATTATCTTAGCATAACATATAAGTTACTGTCTGAGTTTAGATTTTAGAAGTTTCTGCTACTCCAAGAACAAATATGTTTCTCATCATCTCCTTTGAGGTGCACAACTCGTTATTTTCCTTTAAGCATGTGCCGGAATCATGTTCATTAGTGTTGTTTTTAGATCTCCTGCTTTACAAGTATACCTTGCAGTTATTAGTCATGGAGTAAAATCTGGTTTGCTTTTGTATCTTAGTTTTTCATCTCGTCTGTTTCTTCTCATATTGACCCCTGAACATGTATTTCTACCATGCAGTATGTTGAAGTAGTCCCTGAAATGCAGAAGCAAAGACGCTTGGAGCAAATTCTTAGATCCCAAGAGCGTGGTTCTAAAGCTATTATATTTTGTTCAACTAAAAAGTTATGTGACCAGCTGGCGCGTAGCCTAGGACGTAATTTTGGGGCTGCTGCAATTCATGGAGACAAAAATCAGGGTGAAAGGGACTGGGTACTGAATCAATTCCGAATGGGCAAGTCCCCTGTTCTAGTTGCCACTGATGTTGCTGCTCGGGGCCTTGACATAAGAGATATAAGGTCATAAACTTTCTATTTGCTTCATTTCAGTCCAAATCCTCTCTGAAAAGACTTTGCTTGATATTGCTTAAATTTCCATGCATTCTTATTTGGAGAAATATGTAATAGCATTCTATCATTTTACTTTAATTGGTTGGAGATATCTATCTTGAATTATCCTTTCACTTGTATCTCACAGGGTAGTGGTCAACTATGACTTTCCAACTGGGATTGAAGACTATGTTCACCGCATTGGAAGAACTGGGAGGGCTGGTGCTACGGGTATTGCCTATACATTCTTCTCAGAGCAAGACTGGAAATATGCAGCTGATCTTGTTAAAGTCTTGGAGGGAGCCAACCAAAACGTGCCTCCTGAGGTGAGAGAAATAGCTTTACGTGGTGGTCCTGGTTATGGCAAAGATCGAGGTGGGGTAAACCGCTTCGATTCTATTGATGGTGGTGGGCGTTGGGATTCTGGTGGTCGAGGTGGCATGAGGGATGGTGGTTTCGGTGGTCGTGGTGGGATGAGAGATGGTGGTTTCGGTGGACGTGGTGGGATGAGAGATGGTGGTTTCGGTGGACGTGGTGGGGTGAGAGATGGTGGCTTCGGGGGACGTGGTGGGATGAGAGATGGTGGTTTCGGCGGACGTGGTGGGATGAGAGATGGTGGCTTTGGTGGTCGTGGTGGTGGGAGGGATGGTGGTTTTTCTGGTGCTCGGATTGGTTGGGACAGGAATGAACGTGGTCCACGTGATCAATATCATAATGTAGACGAGCCAGGGCGTGGTAGGGGCAGGGGCCGGGGACGCTTTGATAGCAGAAGAGATATTTCAGACAGGAAAAGAGAGAGAAGTTATAGCTCTAGTCCTGAGAGAGTTCGAACATGGGGTTATAGCAGAAGCAGAAGCCGAAGCCGAAGCCGTAGCTCGAGCAGGAGCCGCAGCAGGGGTAGGAGTTATAGCAGGAGCCGAAGCTGGTCTCGCAGTCGCAGTCGCTCTCATAGCCGTGGTCGGTCTCGCAGCCGCAGCTATGATAGATATGAGAGGAGGCCGCCACGCAAATCTAAGTTTGATCAGATGGATGTTTCTGTCCCTAATGTTGAGGTTCCTCCCGAATCTGGGACATCCGCCACAAATCCAGGCACACAAGGCACTAAATTCTCTGGAGCCGAGCCAGTTGAGCAGGTTCCTTTAGCTGCCAGTGTTAATACCGGCTTCGCTGATGCTGGATCTAACCCTAGCAATCCAGCTACAGAACCGTAAAGCGACACAACACTCATGAAGATGGGTTCATAATGTCAGGAAGCATAAACATTTGGGTGGGCGTTGGATTCGATTGTCAGTGTGCTATTCAGTGTTTCTTAAATTAAGGTTGTTTTTCCGGCGACAAACCTATGTAGTCCGTGAGATTAAATTCATCTTATTGTTCTCATTTGTCTTTTCAATGTTTTTGGTGATGGGTTTATTGTACCGGTAAATTTTCCGGGTTTTTAACCGAGGATGTTTTAATCTAATAGGAATACGGGAAGACTGTTTTTGATTTGTTTTTAACATTCCTGTTTTAACAAAGAGAAGTTTGTATTGTGTCCCCCAAGTGGAGTGGGAGTGAAGGGGAAGATATGCTTGTTCCTTTCTTTCTCCCTGTCTTGTTCTAAGAATCTCCTGTATGGTGGAGAAGTCTTATTTATTCTCTTCAAAAATCAAGATAAGCTAAAATTAGGTTATATTTCAATTTCTACACGCAAATTTTCAAAAAACCAATCAAGCTTTCGGGTGGAGTCAAGATTTGTTATCTCTATTTTCTTGTCCTCTTTGTCGATTCCTCACTGAATCTTGACATTTTTGTGTTTTATCTATTATTAGTAAATAATAAGATTTCATTTCAAATGTGATGATTTTTGTAGGTTATCATAACAGTGTTTTCGAGTATTAAAATTTAACGGAGGGCAACAGAACAGATCTTGTGGCGAGGAAGGGAAAAGGAGGCATCACAGATTGGTATTTTACATAAAGGCATCGAAGATTGGTATTTTATATGTAAAGAAAGAATATATAAATTTTTATTTCTTCATCTTGGCCAGCTTTTATTGTGGGATCAATATCTACACTTTGATGCAAACCTTTTCTTATTTTTAATTAATTCTTATGATATTTATTTATTGCAATGAAGATTTGATGTGGGTGACATGCCATTTGGCCCATTTGACTTTTTTGAGCAAATCGTATATGCTATATTGGAGCATTTATTTCAATGGCCCTCACATTTATTAAACAATTTTTACTCTTCAAATATTCATCAAAAAACATTTTATTTAAATATTTAATGAAATTCACAAAATTCATATTTATAATTTAAATCGATTATAAATTTCTCCCAAATACTTTAAATATTTTTAGTTTGTTCGGGGTAAAGTAAATGTGGGGGCCAAAAATAGAATTAATCTATTATTCATTAATTATCTATAGTTTGTAGTGTGTCCACAAATATTCATTTGCATTTCAGCCACCCACATTTTCACTTTTTTCTTTTACTTTTAAAATCTCGAAGCTCCTTTTTTATTTATTTATCGAAATGGAATTTGTATTAAAAACTGTAAATGTCAATATCTCGTTACCATTTTGCAATTGTTTTTTGGCCTGTAAATGACAATCATTATTTTCAATCACATTTACATAATAAATTATTTTACATATAAATTAAATTTTTTTTCCTAATTTTAAATTATACATTTTTCAAAAAATCACTATTTAAAATATTATTTTTAAAAATAATGACCATTAAACAATGGGTTAATATTTCGTTTCTGCAGTGCAGATTCTGCCACCAAATCTCTCTCTTTGCAGTTTTCATACCACAATAAAATATTTTTAAAAATAAATATTCGATATTTCTTTATTCATTAAAAAATAATTTCAACACACACCGCCATTTCTCTCTCTTTTCTTGTATAAAAATAAAAAATAATAAATTTTCTCTCTCTAGGGCTCGGGGTTCCTTAACCGCGTCTACTTTGATTTTATTTTATTTTTAATGAAAAAAATTATGTTTGTGGTATTCGAAAATTCAATACAAACCCTTGTTCATTTGATTCTCCTTCAATTCTTCAGGTCAACCATCGCTTAAATCTCGCGTCTCTCTCTCTCTCTCTCTAGGTACTTATTCTCTCTCTCTCCCCCCCTCTTTTTATTTATATGCAAATATATCTAGTAGCTTATACGGTACGCACATTTGAAAGCAGATATGTTGTGTGTAACTGTATGTGTGTGTGAGGTGGAATTTTATAGGTAATTTCGGTGTCACTTTTTGAGTTCTTGGGTAGTTGAATTGATTATTGTCTTGCTTGATTGAGCAGTGTGTTGGTTCTTTGGTTATTTAACTTGCTCTTTTTTTTTTATTTCTTTGCGAAGTTGGGGTGGAGAGAGAGAGGTTAAGGGGGGTTGGATTTTCTTTTCTAGGGTTTAATTGTTTGATCGGTTACTGTTTTTCCAATTTTTTATTGATGTTTTTATTTGGGGGTTTTGTACTCTCTAAGAACGAGTGTTTTTAACATTATTGATTGGAGATATAACTTAAGACTATGGATGTAGATTTATGATTTTTTCCTTTAATAAATTACTGTTCAACCAAAGAGTATTAGTTTCTTGCCTTTTTTGAATGGGATGGGTGGAAATGAACACTGTAAAGTTGCTGGACAGCCTGGACTAGTGAGAATAGTGTCTGATTCCTGATGTTCATATCCAAGTGACTGGGAAGTTTTGAGAGCATCATATCTTCTGGTTGGTAGATTTGTTGTTTGCTCCTCTGTATTATCGAAAGGTTAAATAATTTTCTTCCGAGAATACAATAACTTTCTGATTGGGATTTTTCAGTTTGGATTCCTATTTTGTCCATTCGTGCTGCATGCCCTCTTTTTACGTGTTATATCTTCTCCAGGAGTGGCAGTCCTGGGATGGAAGTATATAATGTTCCTGAACAAGGACATGCAGATGCATATCTTGGTAATTTCTATGTGATTGCTTGATAGTTAATTAAGACATTACTTCTCCTGGTACTGTTGTAACTTTTCCTAGATAGAGGGCGTAGGGATATGCGGAGAGCGGTTCAACACTACTGCCTCTTTTTTCTTCATATTTTTCATGTCTGAAGCGAATAGCTATTTATTAATGTAATAAGGAATTTTTGGTCCTTCAGATGCAAGGTTCTGAATCAAATTCACAGATCACCAGTCCACTCCTTGAACATTTTGAAACCATGTACAACGAAGGAGTCCCGGAGTATGTTGTCAATCAGGGCTTGTATTATCCTACTGCCACCAACTATGGATATATTTGTACAGGTGAATTGAATAGCATTTATGTTAAACTGTATGGATTTGAGCTAAAAATATAACCTGTGGAGAGGCTGATGAAATACTCTCATTTTGTTAGCATTTGAATCACCTGGTGACTGTGATGACCCCCATAGAATTTTTGGTCTGGACGGTCAAGAAATCCAGTACACGGTGAGTCCCTTTCTTCTGAATTTAAGATCTACACCACTTGAAGTTACTGAAGTCGTGCATCTTCTCTTTCAGGGTGCTCCAAATGAAAGTCTTCCATATGTATATTATATACCTGGCTATGGATATGCACAATCTTCATATAACCCATACAACCCTTACATTCCTGGTGCAATGGTGGGAGTTGATGGATCATTTGTGGGGGCACAACAGTATTATGCCATGCCGTCTTACGAGAATCCTGTTTCTTCACCTGCTTACATCCCCATGATTGCAAATAGTACAACAGACCCGTTTGTTCATAATGATTCATCTGCTAATCAAGCTGATGGTCCAGCTCTTAAGCACAACCCATTTTCAAAATCTCCTAAATTTTCTCCTACTCCATTAGGTACTGCTTCTAGCCCGATTAATTCTGTTATCCGGTTATCAGAAGAAACTAAAAAAGCAAATACTGGATCTAGCAAGCAGCCCATGACTCATGAAGGTGTTACTTCTAGAAGTTTTCCTAGTTCAGCATCATCACAAATTCCCGAGGAGAGACTCTTTGAGGTAACAGAAGTGAATATGCGAATTAAATGGTTTGCACATAAACTAATCTTGAATTTTTAGCTATCTAGAAGCATGTCTGGAAGGTGTTTACAAAAGGTTTAAATTATAAATAAATAGAAATGAGTGGTGGATTAGTGGTAGTATTTGTGGGTTCTTTGAAATGAAAAAGTGGCTTGAGTGTTTTTAAACATAGTCTAGGATCTTTATCCTGATGCTGAGCTGTGTTTTTCTAGTATATTGAAGCTAATGACCCTTTTTTTTTATTGCAATTTTTTGTGTTTTAGGGTAAAAAAGCTGTGGTTATGGAAAATGTTCCGAACTGGAAGGCATTATCTAGTCAAAGCCACTTAAACAATGCTGTTCCTTCCGGCAATGGCGTCTCTGGTTTCAGACCAAGCAATTATGCCCAGGCTCCATTAGATAAAGTTAAGCCCAAGGTATTCTATGGAAGAACTCAGGATGATGTTAAAGTAAGTACTGATGCATTGGCCGAACAAAATCGAGGACCGAGAATTAACAAATTGAAAAACCAATTGGCTGTTAAAGCCTACACAACGAGGGCGGGAGATTCTGATGCTCAAGGAAACATTATTATCTATACAGATAAATATAATAAGGGTGATTTTCTGGTTGATTACACGAATGCTAAGTTTTTTGTAATCAAATCATATAGTGAGGATGACGTGCACAAGAGTATAAAATACAATGTTTGGTCGTCTACGCCTAATGGAAACAGGAAGCTAAACAGCACATATGAAGATGCTCAGAGAATAGCTGCTGCAGATTCAAGAGGCTGCCACATTTTTCTCTTCTTCTCCGTGAGTTACATTCTATGATTTAATATATTAGTCGCACATTATTGTCTGTGAGATTATTTACGGCTCAATTAACACTTTCCAGATCTTTGACGTTTACTCAGAGTTACTCATTGGTGCCTCTTTATCTTTTCTTACTGAAGGTCAATGCCAGTGGCCAGTTCTGCGGTGTTGCTGAAATGACTGGTCCTGTAGATTTTCATAGAGATATGGATTTCTGGCAGCAAGACAAGTGGAGTGGTAGCTTTCCTGTTAAGTGGCACATCATAAAGGATGTGCCAAACCCAAATTTTAGACACATCATGCTAGAAAACAATGAGAATAAGCCAGTGACTAACAGCAGAGACACACAAGAGGTATGCTCGCATTTTTGCTTGTTGCTCCGCATTTTCTTTAGCAGCAATAACTTGCTCATTATGGATCGGGGAAGTTGTGCCCATGTTCCCATTCTGTGGGTTCGGATTCCCATTAAAAAATTTCTTGGAAAATGGCGTCTCCGAAGTCATCCTTTTGTAGCAAACAAGTGTGGTGATTGATTTTTTTTTTTGGTCGGAAAACAGGTTAAATATGTTGACGAGACTCATTTTGCTCTCACCTTCGAAGAGATGAAAAAAAATATATAAAGAAAATTAAAATGGAAAACCCTTCAACAAAATTTTGACTCAATCTGTGATGGAAGAGATTATTAATTAAGTTATAAGATTACTGTTTGATATCATGTAGGTTTAATTAGCTTCTGTAGTTGATAATTGATATTTTCTTCTTCAGATACACTACAAGAAAGGCATGGAGATGCTGAAAATATTCAAGAACTATATATCGAAGACATCCTTACTGGATGACTTTATGTACTATGAAAATAGACAGAAGATCCTGCAGGAAGAAAAAGCGAGGTTGCTAGTTAAGAACTATGAGAACCCATACCTTGTGCCTCTAGTAGATCAAAATAGACAGGAGATCCTGCAGGAAGAAAAAGCGAGGTTGCTAGTTAAGAACTATGAGAACCCATACCTTGTGCCTCTAGTAGATCCTCCCCGCAATCTTAATCCTATTCTTGATCCTTCTCCTAGTGAAGATAAGAAAGTCGTCTTGCATGATGATTCAAGCAGCTCCAACAAAAATGAGTCTTATTCCAACGAAGAGGTTTCAATGCACGTAGTTTCAGTGGATGGGAAACCAAACATTGACGTGGAATTAAGTTTTGGTTCACTAACAATTAATCCGAAAGAGTCTGATTCCACGTCTTTGGTGCCTGATACTGATAGCAAAGCAAACACTGAACCGATTGATGTTGTTACAGTAGGGTCTATGCCTGTCAAAGTTAACAGTTCCACTGGATCTTCTGGTTTTTTAACGGTTGGAACAATCCCACTTGATCCTAGAGCTCTCCAGCTTGGTGGTGATGGTTACTCGAGCAAAAATGGATCTAAAAAAGGGTGATGTATGGGAATCTGGATTACCAATAGATTGATTGTTGTGTACAGGTATGGCGTAGAGATCTTGAAGAATACTGTACACAAGGATGTATCATCACGAGAAATGAACATCTATCTATCTCATGTTGTTTTCGCTTGGACAGGATCAATATGAAGCACTTAAGTCTTTTGGTTTTGGGGTCCTTCAGGCGGTTGGTGCCTGATACCCTTTATGATCAAGTTTTTTTTACTGTTCTGTTTCCTTCTTAGGAGATGAATGAATTGAAGATACAACAGATTATTTTAGTTGGTTGGAGAAGAAAGAAAGGGAGTGGGCACTGTAATGTTACTTTTCCTTTAAATTATTCAGTTCCTTATTTTTGTTGGAATTGGAAAAAAAATGATTTACTCTAATTTGGATTGAAATTTTATGAATTCTAATATGTATTTTTTTGCAATTTCATGTATTATGTTAGAATTTCTTGCACTCTTATTGAATTAAGTCATTTGCGTCTTGACCTCATCTTTCTAGCTATCGCAGAAGTCGGTTTATAAACAGTTCCAATTAGATAAAAAATGAGTGGTGAAAATATGAAGAAAACTTGTGTGATCCATGAAATATATGAATAAAAGTGGTTTGTTCAATCAGGAGTAATTTATAAACCATAGCCATGAATGGGCTCAATTCTGTGCGCTTTCCGAATATTTGGGCATTTTATTTTGGGTAAATAGCAGCAGAGATCTCCAACTTTTGATGTGTTGCACTTTAGTCTACAACCTTTAAATCAGAGCTGCCAAACAAAGGGGGCAGGGACGAGGAATTTTGCCCCCGTCCCTGCCCCCGTTAAATTTTATTTTCTTTAGAATTCAATATTTTAAATGAAAAATTTCACAAAATTT
>CAIGRT010232063.1:0-11202 GCA_903798405.1 Fraxinus platypoda
GGAACCAGTTTAAAGAATTTATGTTTGAAGATCTTTTACGAAAAGGTACGAGTATCGTTAATGCGGAGGTAAATGCATTAAAGTCTATAAATTCATTTTTAGAACCACTTGGAAAATGTTTGAATGACTATGGATTGGCTATTTATAATGTTAGTATCCAGCAAGATGAAGTGTTAGAAAGACTTGTTAGTGAAGAATTAGAGATATTCATATCTGAGAGTGATGTTTCATGTGCTCATAATCTTAACCAAGAGCAAAGAGCTGCTTATGATGCCATTCTAAGTAAAGTTTTTAGTAATGTTGGTGATATGTATTTTATTGATGGTCTAGGTGGAACAGGAAAGACATTTTTATATCGTGCATTACTTGCAACTGTTAGATCAAAAAGGTTTATTGCTTTGGCAACAGCTTCATTAGGAGTGGCTGCTGGTTTGTTACCTGTTGTCAAACGGCACATTCAAGGTTTAAGATTCCACTTCATATTCATAATGATAGTGTTTGTACAGTAAGTAAGCAATTTGCTTTAGCTGATTTGTTTGGAATGACGCAACTAATTATATGGGATGAAGCTCCAATGATAAATTGTAACGCTGTGGAAGCTTTAGATAAGATGTTAAAGGATATAACTAACACTGACTTACCATTTGGTGGAAAAGTAATAGTTTTGGGTGGGGATTTTCGACAAATCTTGCATGTTGTCCAAAGAGGGAGTAAAGATGATATAATTGCATCGAGTTTAGTTAATTCTTATCTATGGCCCCATTTTACAAAAATAAAATTAGTTCAAAATATGCGAGCTCTCTTAGATCCTTCATTCTGTGAATATTTGCTTCGAATTGGAAATGGAACAGAAAAACAACATTCATGTGGTCTAGTTAAGCTTTGGTCTACTATGACTACAGATTATGAGGAAGATAATATTTCATTACATAAATTAATTGATGTTGTATTTCCTAATATAGATGACTATTCAAAAAACCTTCATCATATGATTAATAATAACATCAACAGTATTCTCATTGATCGCTTCCCAGGAGATGCTTATACTTATTACAGCTTCAACGAAACATTGGATACGACAGATCAATCCATGCAAGAAGACTTCTTCAATTCATTGACCCTAAATGGTATACCACCACATCAATTAGTGTTGAAAATTGACTGTCCTATTATATTACTCCGAAATATTCATCCCACAGAAGGGTTGTGTAACGGAACAATATTAATATGTAAACACTTTGAACATAATGTCATTTGTGCTTAAATTGCTACCGGAGAATATAGTGGCAAGAAATGTTTTTGCCCCGTATTCCTTTTATACCGCTTGAATCTGATAAAACAGTATTTCTATTTAAGTGGACACAATTTTCAATACGTCCATGCTTTGTAATGACTATAATCAAATCTCAAGGACATAATTTAGAATATGTTGGCATATATCTTTTAGAACCTGTCTTCTCAAATGGACAATTGTATGTTGCATTATCAAGAGTAAAGACAAGTTTATGTGTTAAAATTCTTGCGAAACCAATATTATCCAGTCAAATCCATGCTCAGTGCACAAAAAATTTCGTTTACCAAGAAGTTTTATCTGTAGTTATGTAATTTTCTTTTTTTACTTCTTCTTTATACCTTACTACATTTACCCTTAATATAACTCTTATTCTACAACAACCATTACTATATTCAAATTCTATGAATAAGCCCATTCTTATCAATAAACCTGATTGTGGCTAGATTTAGAGTCTTAATCCAATTGTTATAACTTATTGTTTACTTCCATTTCTTTATAATTGTTTACAAGAAATGTAAGATTGAAAATTGTTGTTTCTATCCAACAAACATTTCTATAAGGTTAGTTATTCTTATATCCTATAGCTTCATCTGTTTACCAACTTTATTTGAAGACTTCTAACGCAGTGTAGTTGTCAATGATATCAGGGAATGATTTGGCATATATCAAACAGTTTTAAACTGAGAGTTTTGGCATTTCTAAAATAAGTTCTAGCTTAAAGTGACAACATTACAAGAATCCATTGCTGTCTGGCTAAAGTATACATTAGAAATGTTTCAGGCTATTTGGGGACACAACCATCTATGTTTCCAGAATTAGAGAGCCATTTGATGATCCAGGAAGGCTGCTGTAGTTAATAATTAGCACAGACTTTAAGGTTAATCACAGGCGGAGCACAAGCTTTGAGATATGTGAAAGAAAACTAAGGCTGCTGCACATTTTTCTTTCGTGTTGGATCGAATCAATTGTAATATACAACAATAATATTATTTACTAGAGCTACTTTTAGTTACTTCTCATTTCTCTAGTTTAAGTTTTAAAGGCTGCTGCACATTTTTCTTTAGTGTTGGATAGAATCAATTGTAATATACAACAATAATATTATTTACTAGAGCTACTTTTAGTTACTTCTCATTTCTCTAGTTTAAGTTTTTTGAAATCAGTGTTGTATGAAGAAGTTATGATAACTTTATGAAAACTTGTTAACTGTGGCTTCTCAATTCAATGCAGTTGATTTATAAAATGTTAGTTGTTGAAGAAAAGAAGAGGAATAATGAATTTGTGAAAACTTCTTTACTTTCTCAATTCAATGATTGTTGGATAAGAAGAATATTTACTATTCAAATGTTAATTGTATGTTAATTGTGCACGGAGTTACTGCATGGCGCACGGAGAGAGTCTCCATTCGAGACTTTCTCCATGTAGAGATTCTTCGTGCTGCACGGAGGCGCTGTGCAACACGGAGAGAGGCCTCCGTGCAAGCGGAGACATCTCTCTGCATCACAGAAACATCTATGTACATCTCCGTGTAGTACGGAGACTCGGAGAGAGGCCTCCATGCAGCACGGAGACTCTCTGTAAGTCTCCATACGACCATGTCACCATGCAATGTACACGAAGACAGCTGTACGGAGCAATGGGGCATGGTTTCCGTGCTGCACGGAGACTTAGAGACATTGTCTTTGTGCTGCACAGAGAGAGTATTTTTCTAGGTAAATAAATTAAAAATACAATTAACAATGAAATTAATATATTAAATTTATATTAATATATATATATGTTTACAAAAGTCGTGAATATATATCTTATTCAATTTTTCCCCTTTTCACTGAGATACCCTCTCATTTTTCTAAAATTTAGTATAATTTAATATAGTTTAATGTGATTTTAGCCATACATAAATAAGCCAAAATATCCATATTGTGTCTCCGTGCGACAGAGACAAGACGTGCTGCATAGCTCGAAAACTTTTTTCAAGGTAAATCAATTTTCCTTTTTCACGGAACCACGGAGTGGTGTACAGACACCTCTCATCCTTCTTGTGTTTTCTAATAGTTTACTATGATTTTGGATTGATGTGATTGTTGAGAGCCATACCAAAATCAGTGTTTGCCAAAACATCCATACTTTTCGTATGCAAGCAGACAAGTAAAAATAATCACTACTTTATATCAATATGCACGAGATTATATAATGCAATTCCCTTCTCTTCTCTACACAACACTTTATATTTCCTCCTTCTCTGTATTTCCTCCTCTTTTCTATTTCCTCATCTTTTCTATATTTCCATTCCCCAAAGGTAAGTTCACAGACAAACAAGATGTTCTTTTACACGATGATTTTAATTAATATTTCTAACTATGCTTACTTTTTTATTAATGCAGGAAAAATGAGTAAGAATTACAAAACAATCCAAAATATCCATCCAGGCCAAAGTGATTAGACTGCCAAGGTTATCGTGGCTGAAAAGAGTTTACTCAAATCCGCTAGAAATGGTTCTACCAGATACTTAAAAATGACATTAATAGACACTGAGGTATGTTGTTTCTTATATATATTTAAGGCAGAGCTATAAATAATATACTCTCTGCTTTTTTTTTTTTTTCCTTTTTGTTATAATATAAAAGGGAAATAAGGTGCAAGCTACAATTTTTGATCCCAACATATCAACTCTTGAAGATAGATTCATTCTATCCAAGACATATTTGATATCCAATGCAACAGTCAGATACACACCACCACAATTTAAGGAAACAATAGGTAAATTTCAATGGATGATATATGGAACAACCAGAATACAAGAGATCCAAGACCATAGCGCACTACTATCTTCTACATATGTGTTTACTCTTTTTTATCAAGTGCAGGATTACATAGACACAAACACAGACATTTGTAATTTCTAATATCTTCATTTTCCATTATTACTACTTATTGTTTTTATACATACACCTACTAATTATTTTTTTGTTTCTTTGCCAATATTTTTAGCTATCCTAGGAGCAGCTATTGATATTCGGCCAAAAAGATTGATTCAAACGCATTTTGGATCACAATCTTATGTTCAGAATGTGATTTTTGTGAATGATGAGTTTGTACATCTACTTAGTTTATTATATTTGTAGCAATCTATTCAATATGACTATTATAACTTCTAATCTTTTTCCACAGGTTTCAAATAATAGTATTAACTATGTGGAATGGTTTTGTGGGGAGAGAATGTTCTCTTATTTCAGATAATTTAACTAAAAGACCAATAGTTGTTGGAAAACAGCTTAAAGTATCATCATTCAATGGTAAGTTTTACATAAATATATTCATTCAATCTTTCCTTACCTACAAATTTTCACTTAATTATTACTACAGGCCTTTCAATATCCATAAAGCTAAGCAGTTCTTTCATCATTGACCCTCCGTTTGAACAAGCTACTCAATTGAAGTCGTGGTAGTTGCTCTTAAGCTTTTCTTCCTTTGCTATTGTTTTACAGCAGTAAAAAACATTTATTTCTTTGCTATAGTTGTTAGTATTAAATCATTGCTCAACGAAATAACTTTGGCAGCTTATTCATATTAGAGTTAAATCATCACTCAACAAAAAAAAACTTGATGTTCTAATCAATTTTTGGGTGTTTAGTTTGATTTACTGTTTTAATCAATCAAAGGTGGATATGAATGTTCAAAAGCTCAACGACATTGTAGCAAAAAAGTGTTATTACGAATTGACTTCCTCAAGGGTATCTGTTCCAAAAAAAGACAAAATCACCCAGATAAGAAATATGGAGAGTCTTTTACTTGTGGTGAGTGGTTCTTATATTAAATATTTACATGGTGTAGTTTCATCCTATTCATTTTCCAACATATTATTTATTTTATTATCATAGCAAAACTACTTTTGATTAAGAGCAAAGGTAGATATCACACATCATGATCAATCATTCTTGTATATGTCTTGCAACAACTGCAATAAATCTACTTATGCTAATTTTGACGAAATCCATTGTTGCTCATTTTGTAAATATTCTCAAGCTCGTGCTATTCCAAGGTCATAATGAATTTAATACAATACATGTTCTTCAACTCTTATATCATCTTTCAATTGTATATGAATGCTATGTTTTGTTAATAACAGAGCAAGAGCTTTTATCAAATTGCAAGACTCATCAGGATGTATTCATGCTACAATGATAGGAGAGCCTGCCGAAAAGTTCTTACAGTGCTCTGCACTCATGCTAATTAAAGAAATTGTTGAGGTGCATGTCTTAGTATAAAAATATATTCAATTGTTATTGCACTATCATGCATTCATTTACATTTACATTATTAACATTCATTTTTCTTTTTTTCCAAGAAGGTCTTCCAGAATCAATTGTCCATTTGCAAAATGAAGAATTGTTTTTCTATGTCAAAGCTATGAAATAGAAAAATGGAGAAGAGTACAAATATGATGTCGTCTTTGTTATAGACGAATCTTCAACAATAACAAAAAGTCCACACAACAGCGTTGATGAAAGCACATCCCTAACACCCTTAGCTAAATCACTGCATTTCACATATGATTGTAATGAATCATTAGCAACAAAAAGAGAATTATGCTTTGCTTCCAAGGAAGATGAGGATGAAAAAGATGATGGTGGCAAAGGGAAAGCAATTGTAATGAGTGAATCAAATGATGAAGTTGATGAACTTACTGATGGATGATAGAAAATGTTAAACAATTGAAAATAGTTTTTGTTGCTTTTGTCTCATTCCATGAATGGAATTATGAAATTTAGAATATTGATTTTGTGACAGTGAATTAATTATTCAACCAAACATCATTTATCATTTAGTTTGGTTTTATAACTATTGTTTTGTCATGTATTCAGCATATATTTAAGTAATGTTTTGGTTGATGTCCATTCCAATTTTCACATTAGTAATAATAATGAAGTTGTTAATACATATTTAAGTAAATGGTTTACTTCATGTTTGATATACCTCTTTCTTTTGAATATATTTTCAATTAAAACATTTTTAACAAATTTTGGCTTTAATATTAGTTATAAGTACATGCATTCACACTTTCACCTACCCACTCAACTACCCACCTTTTACACTTTCACCTACCCAAATTCATAACCAAGTCCCTGCAAAAAAATTTCTCACGAATTCCCTGTGAACTAATTTTCATCTCTAATTCACTTAACCTTTCAGCCAACAGCAGGAAAAGGTAAGTTATATCTAAAAAAATATACTTGCAAACACAATAATTTTTTGTTTTCCTTGGCACCAAGGGGAGCAGGAGAGACGGGAGACACGAGGCCGTGCGGAGACACCGTTGTGTCTCCGTGCCCACGCACGAAGACATGAGAATGTGCGTCCATGCGGAGACGATGTCTCCGCACAGAGATTCAGAGCCGAGACACGGTCTCGAGCGTCTTGGCGACAACGTGCTTCAAAAATTTACTATTAAATTATCTATTTTTATAATTTTTGCAGATGTCTTTGCAATATATATATTATCTACAAGTCACTGGTTTTCGGCTACAATCAGTCAACTTCCAAATTATCAATATGTGAAAGATTTTGTGGATTTTATCAATTCTGATCAACAGGCTTTATGTAGTAATTTTCATGCATTTATGAATTGAGTGATTTATAGACGAGAAGAAGACCAATAGTTTAGTAGCAAATTAATTCACGAATTCATAATGAGACTTGTAGATTGTGGATTATGTAAGGAGTGATTTACAGAGGAGAAGAACACCAACAGTTTAGTAGTAAATTAGTGCACGAATTCATAATGAGACTTGTAGATTGTGGCAAAAACAATGAAGTATGGGTGAATTAGATAACCATTTGTCACGCTTTAGTCTACAAGAGTTTTGTCTTATTACGAGATTACCTTGCCACGAGATATGTGTTGATCTTGACTTCCTTAATAATCGACTTATAAATCAATATTTCCTTGGTGTTAAGAGAATTAGTATGAATATGTTGTATGAAGCATTTCATCTCTACGAAGACAAAGAGGATAAATTTAAATTGGGATTAGTGATTTTAGTAGAATGTGTTTTGAAACCGACGGGAAGACATATTGATTACAGAACACTGGCTATAGTTGAGCAGCTTAACAACTTCCTTCAATACCCATGGAGGCGTAAAGCATGTTTTGTTTTGTTAAATTCACTGCGAGAATCTCAACTGGAAAGAGTACACAAACTAGAAGAAAATCAACAAAATGAATGTAATTATGCATTGCATGGATATCCACTTGCCTTCCAGGTATATTTTTGTATTCTTTTATTTTTCACAAATGTAAATATAGTTTATATATCTAATCTTTATAATCTTTGTATTCAATTTTAAAATTTTTGTATTCAATTATCTCAGTATTGGATATACGAAGCTTTCCCACACATTGGAAAAAAATTTGGACCGTAGATACAAAACATTGCAATGTCCAAGAATGCATAGATGGAAACCAAATAAATTTCGGACAGAGAATAGAGTTAGGCAATTTTGGATAATGAAGAGGTAATTAAATTATTTAATTATATTTGTTTATTAAGTATTATATTTCTTTGTCTTTCTCCAACAAATCATTTGAGTATTTTAATTACAGATTCAAGTAATTGCAGTCTTAAACCCTACTGAGAAAGAATTGCAAATAACGTGGTATACAATTCTTTCACTGCCGATGACAATCAACATAATATATTAGTNTCTCCAACAAATCATTTGAGTATTTTAATTACAGATTCAAGTAATTGCAGTCTTAAACCCTACCGAGAAAGAATTGCAAATAACGTGGTATACAATTCTTTCACTGCCGATGACAATCAACATAATATATTAGTGCCATTGCGAATATAGATATCAACAATATAGCAGAACAAATTCCTGAAAACATGCCTGATCCTATAACAAATCCTTCTGTTGGACCTGGAGCTGGCCCAAGTTCTAGGTCCAATTACATGACCAGAGAAGAAATTGAGGAGATGTTCAATGTATATAGGCAGCATGTAGTATCAGATGTATCAGATTTGTGCAGCAATTTGAAAACAAGCATTGTTGAACAACAGGAAAGCTACTATGAAGCGATTCTTCACAACCAACGGCAATTATTTGAACAACAGCAAAAATGGCAACAAGATCACTTTCAACAACAACAACAGTGGCAACAACAACACTACTAAGACATGTAGTCCAGCATGCAGAATTACGTAGATACCAGTTTAATTTCAGTGATGTCTTGCATAGATGAAGAAAATAACAATATGATGAATAAAATATCAGGCTGGAAAATAAATATAGAAACTATTATGGCTTCCTTCCAGGAAGATGTTCGTCCCCAACAGATTCCAATTGCAAAGGATGCCTCGATATCTCAACAGGTGGAAGATGTTGAAGATATTGAAAGATTAACCAAAAACAAAAAACGTCAAAAATCTTGGACAAGTTATGCTTTGGAGAGTTATACTTTGGAAGATTATCATATGGACAAATATGTCGTTCTTAGAGATTGGGTATCAAAGAATCCATTCGGGTAACCAATCTAACTTCGATATAAAAATTTTACTTTCATTCATTTAAAATTAATTTCAATTATCTTATGCAGAACGTTTTTGGACGATGGAACTGGCAATCTCCACAGCAGGGATGTTTTGAAAAGTATAATGGATATAAGATAAGATATCAATAGTAAGGTTACTAAAATTAATTCATCATTGATTATACTTAATATATTTTATTTATACTTATTTATTCTATTACTTAATATATTTCATTCACCATTATTTAATCTATTAGAATCTTGACATGGAATTAAACATGGAATTACATTTGTTGAGGCGCCTTATCAAAGAAGGTTGCACCCATCTTTCAAAGGAATATGCAATTCTCGATTTCGGATTTGAAGCTGAATGTACTCATGAGTTAATGATACGGAAAAGCACAAAAGAAGGAAGTGCAAGTCAAAAATAATCACTGAATCTTGTTCGTCTAGAACAATACGTAAATGGCATTTTACCATCGAGTGGTTGCCCATGGTTAGCATGTAATTAATTCCATGATGGTATCCATGCAACAATTGGTATCTTTTCCGTGTGAGTTTTCAAGAATGGAAATTCTAGATATATGATTGTAGCCATAGTGATCATACCACACAAAAGGTCATGGATCATGCAAATGCAACATTAAATGTGGTCCAATTATTATTATTGTCAGAGGTTTCCTTCAGTCCAGTTATAAGGAAAAACTTAAACAAACTGATGGAAGTAGAGATTATACCCTACCTCCCTTGTACAAATAATGGGTAAATAGTATTTACTTCTTTTTCATCTCACTTTAATTTTATATTTATCTCTATAGCTAATTTATTCTAACGAAAAATTTTCTCTTCCATTGTCCAAACCGTGGAGTTTTTTTTTTTGCTGAAATATATATAATGCTTCATTTTTGGATATCCAATTGAATCAGTTTCTCCAGACAAAATGGCTATATACAGACGAAAGATGGTAGTAGACATTTGCTGTAATCAATACTTTCTACGTCATCTTTCATCCTGACATGGATATTCAAACTTAGATTCAACAGAAAAAACTCCCAGAGTTACAGTGAAGAGTTTCATCTACAGCAGTGCTTCTTCTACTACCTGCTCCATCAATTGCTAATATGAGGTAATGTTGTTTTTTTTTTTCATGCTCCTTCCAATCAATTTATGAAAATTTTGGTTTTGTTGACTGTAGTCAATTTCTATATTTGTTGTTGTTTCTTTATCTTCTTGGATTGATCCTACTTCACATGGTCTTCTCCTCTGTATTATGTTTTATGCTTACAAAACTTCTCGAGGTGATTCTGACAACATGATGGTAACCTTTATCTTTTGGATATTGTTATTCATGGATACTACTTCTCGCTTAAATTTTTGTTGTGTTTTCTTTGCTGATTATGAAAGATGGAGAAGGGATGACTTTGCAAATGTGACGTACTATTTTGTCTGATATTCAAAGTTGCATAGATGCTACAAACATCTTAAAAGTTTATCGCTGAACTAAAGGGAAAAAAAAATGAATGAGGATTTCAATCTTGGACTTGTTGTTTTTCCTGATTTCTTTTCAACATTTCCTCTTTGCTTGTGTTAGATTTCATCTGTATTTTTTTTTCAAATCTGATGGTTGCAATAATTATTTTACCAGGTTCACTTTTGAATATATGTCATCCCAATTAGTGTCATGTTTGCTATAACTCTTTCGCCTGGGAACACTACTTACTTCTATATATCTATTGCATTTGCTCAAATATTGAAAGCAATCGGTAAGTATTACTCGTTGTTTTATAAGTTGAAAATGATTTAGCTTATCTATACCTAATTTCTGTAGCAGTTTTCCTACATATTACTTGTTCTACTCATCTCATTCTTGATGACATTTTCAGTGCCAATTGCTGTTTTCATTCTTAGTGTAACAGATGGACTTGAAATGATGAGCTGCAGGATGCTTTTGATAATGTCAATAATTAGTTTTGATGTATTGGTAACTTCATATGGGGAAGTAATACCAAATGGAAGGTGTTAGTTTTGAAGCTAATATTTATAGAGATTTTTGTGAAAATGAATATTCTCAAACTAAACCCCATGATGTAGTACATTAGCCAGCCTGTAGGCATGTATATAATTTATCCTTCCAAATATTGGAACCTATGCTAAAAATCTATGTCAAACTTATAGTCAGGTCAAATAACTAAAATCATGTTGATTGCACAGTGCTATTTGCCTATAAATTGTTGTTATGTATCAAAGGGGAAGTTTATTGTTGTTAGATGCTTCGGGAAAAAATAACTCATTCATGCTTCAGATGAAGAAAACTATCAACCAACATCAATTCCAAATTAAAATCATTTATATCTTGTCAACAATAATCAACTAA
>CAIGRT010232106.1:0-13980 GCA_903798405.1 Fraxinus platypoda
TGGTGACTCTATAACTCTCCAGACTTTTCCATTTGACAGACGATTCATACTCTCTCTTCTAGGGTTTCTCTCCTTCGACATTTTGCTCTGTATTTTCTCTTTACTAAAAAGGGTTTCAGTCTGTAATCGTTTAGGATAAATGATCTTGGTGATATCTAGTGTTGATTACTGTGTCTAGCTTGTGTTTTCTTCTGCTCTTGGTGAGTTGAAGTGTTGATTACTTGGTGTAATCTGAAATAGGGAAATAGAAGAGTTTTGAGTCTGAAGGTTTGAATCGAGACATTCTTGGGTCTCTTATTCTTGTATTTTGATAAACGTTCTTCGATTCTAGTGGATTAGAGCGTTATTTACTTAGGTGAATGCTCAATGGGTGAGTAGCCAAATTCTTGGTGAACATCCGGGCCTTCGGGCGAAAAATCGCTTGTGTTCTTTCGTGTTCCTGTTATTTTGGTAGTTTTGGGACTGTAAAATACCAACAGTTAGAGTAGATTATGCATGGATGAATTCACCAATGAACACTTCTAAAATTTCATGACAAAACTATCAAACAGATGCCCATTTTGACAATCATATTATACCAACTACAACTTTTTGGATAGATGGATTCACCAAGTTGGTATAATATGATATGATTGCTCTATATGAGTGGCATCTGTACTAATCGTGTAGTAAATTTTTTGCATCAAGCTGTTCAAATCTAGAAGAAGCCAAGACCAAAATAGCTATACCAAAAAGGCAATTTTTGTTGCCACAATCTCAAGAAGCCCCTTAGGATTATCCACATGAACCTAATGGCTTTTCACATGTAAGGAGTCGTCTATCTAAAAACGGGCGATAATTCATAAAAGACAACTTATCAATTAATTTTGAGCTCATTGTTTAATAATGGCTAAACTTTGACATCTGTGATTAGTTAATAGGATCTTCAAAGAAAATCATACTTAAATTAACAAGAATAATTAGAGAAAATATGGTCATTTGTACCTTTACCCATTTACTAGATCTCGGGAGGATAAAATACATATATAGTAGGTTAGAGAAAAGTTCTATAAATATAATTTAACTTCTATGATCTTATATATTTTGAGAGTTCTTTTTCCTTTAGTGAAAAAAACAAAGACTAATAAGTAGATTTGGTGGTGTAAGATCGATTAGACATGATCTAATTATTGGAACATTGATAATATATATTCGAATAAGATCGATTAAACCAATTAGGCCTGATTTGACTTGGACTTGAAAAGTGAGTTTTCCTCTATAATACAGCCCATAGGGGCCGAATTCTTCAAGGAGAAAAATGCCCATACACGTTTCCTTGAAGATAAAATTTGTTTTCTTGATTTTTCTTGGCCCTCGCAATCTGAATTTGACCCCCTTTTTTTTTTTTTTTAACTTCTTTTGCTAAGCTTGCATTGTGCTTATAAGAACAACTTGAACTCACATTTAACTATAACTTTTTATTTTCTTTTACGTTGGATGTGAATTGAGATTATTCGTTAAAAGTGATATGCTTTGTCACTATTTAATTAAAATGTCACCTTGGCNTTTTTTTTTTTTTTTTCAAAGAAGGTGCCCATACATAGATATAGTTTTAACTTTGTAGAATACTATAAAAGACTTGAATGTTTGAAGTATCAAGTGTTTGACATCAAACTATAGAAGTTCGAGATTCAGATCCGATTTAAGGTTTGATAATTATCAATTTTTGGGTAAATTTTTAATCTAAGTTTCTTAATTGTAATACACATGTGAACATCTATTTACAATCTTTATCTTAAGTTAATAAAAATTTGATTTTTCAAGTAATTCTTGTTCTGCATTTTGACAACTAGTATAGAATAATCTAGATTGTTCACATGCTTGTTATTTCTGAATCTTGATCATGTTATGGTTGAGCGATGTTTAGAACAACTTGAATATATTGAATGATTGCAATTATTTTAAACTATGATCCAATGATTTGTAGCCAATTTTTTATTGTAATCGTTATTTCGAGTCTGTAACAAGATATATAGAATAGACTCCAACATCTTAATTTTTTTTTTCAATTTCAAGATTGTAATTCCAAGATCGGGATGTAAATTTTTATAATTTTCAATTCTTGTTACTTTGGATTTTCTTGTAAAAGTTATTGGAGATGTGATACAGAGTAGAAAAAGATCAAGATTTATAGACATAAAAAAACTTATTGATCCGCATGGTTGGTGTGGACTCGAATCTGTGAAGGTCGTGCACCCAGCCTTGGACGAGTTTGGGTACACGTTGCATTGGTCGGGTCGGGTTCAAAATTGTTTCTACAAATACAATGGCAGAATCTGATAACTATTTGGATTGCTATTGTTGGATTCTTGGAGTTCTAGGCTGAAGACTTAGTTTTTCTTCAATTAATTTAATTTAGAATATATTTTTTTAGAAAACATCGTAATAATGAAATTATATGTTAATTTAATTTATGTGAATAATTGATAATTATTTAAAACTAAAATTCACTGCTTTAAAGTATTGAATGTGAGAGAGTGTTTATTTAAACAAAAAATGATGGCCTACTCTGTCAATCCATAAGTAAAGAAACATGCTAGTCTCGTTCTCATTCGATTTATACACATTGACATGTTCGATTGAAGAGCAAGATTGTCAGATCAATTAAAGACTTAAAGTTTAGCAGCTTAGAGCATCTCCAAGAGATTTTCTAAATATAAAAATGCTCTTTATCTTAAAGGGTTAATGCTAAAAAATAAGTTCCAAAAAACTTTATTTTAACTTTTTAAAATATAGAGTGGATTTGACTCTCCAAATTTAAAGAGCAAAACTCATACTCCATTCTTAATGAACAATGATTGCATTTAATAAATCAAAGATTCAATACTTTACTTTTTAAACTATTCAAATCATACGTAAATTGATTGATTAATAAATTATGCCAAATAAAATATGAGAAGAAATCAATAAATATTTCTTGAGAAAAGCAAAATGAAGAGCTAAAATAGAGAACATTGTTGGAGTGCATAAAAAGCTTGACTCTTTAAATTTAAAGATGATCTCTCTAATGTATAAGATGTTATTTATAAATAAAAAGTCTTTTGGAGATGCTTTTAGGTATGTTTGGACTAAGTGACTTTGGTGGTTTTAATTGGGTTAGGAGGGTTTAAAGTTCGGTAAATTGGGTGGGTTTAACTTATATTGGATAGGTATGAATTTAAAAAATTATATGCCTTTATATATATATATATCAAAATTACTACCTGAATTCATATTAAAACCGAAATTACTATACACATAACTTTCCTTTTAGAGTCTGAAACTGAAATCGTAAATTATAGAGAGTATGGATGGCATTAATTCGAAATGCTGAACTTAAGGGAATTTGAATTCATATTGATTTTAACTGGTACGTTACAATTGTGATTTCAATTGGGAAAATAGATCATTGGTGCATGTGTGAAGCTTGTTATAGGAACTTCTTCATAGTGCGAGAGATTTGTTTGGTTTTCTATTGAGTTCATTTCCAGAATATTGCAAAAGTGAACGCATGTATTATCTTTAAAAAACCCTCATTTAAACTAAAATATTGTTATGATGTATAGTTTGAATGTTGCGATTTCCGTTTCTGAATTCCAGTAGCTATAACATTGAAATGTGAGTTTCCACACTTTAAA
The DNA here is from genome assembly GCA_903798405.1 of Fraxinus platypoda. Classification (NCBI taxonomy): domain Eukaryota; kingdom Viridiplantae; phylum Streptophyta; class Magnoliopsida; order Lamiales; family Oleaceae; genus Fraxinus; species Fraxinus platypoda. Next base: position 3,657 of record CAIGRT010232106.1, read on the forward strand.
AAAAATTGTGTTTTGTGGTAAACAATTGGTGAAATACACTCGATAAAAATAGATGATTTTTTTCGTATAGGTTCACAAATTATTAGAGTTGTTTGGTAATTTTCTTAACTTATTGACATGTTTGATTTCAGGAATGGGATCACTGAATGTATTCGTGACATGCAACGCAATGACATGTGGACTTCTCTTACCAAATGGATGTACATATGATAATCTTACTGAGATGATATCCAGAGAGTTTAAAATCAATGAAAAGTCTCATATCTTGAAAATTGAGTACGATGCTGGTGGGAATATGGCCCCAATAAGAATATCAAATGACAACTCACTACTATTTTATTTGGAGTTGAAGAAAAAGGAACCCTATTTAACAACGTATGCACTACGTGTTGAAGTATTGGATATGATGAACCATGTTGCAATTGTCTTAGAGAATGCCATGGACATTCCATGCTCAGCAGTCGGTCCTTATTTGGGAATGTCAGAACCTAGCACTTTACTTGTTAATGCATCTTGCATAGTACCAACAATGCATGAGTTTACCATTACCATGGATATAGCAAATATGATGCTTGAAGAATATGGGGTTGAACAGGAACATGTTTCAAGTTCAAAACCCAGCGTCGAATACGTTACAGAAAATCAAAAATTTCATGTACAAGAAGGTGATAAAGATGACTATCGCATTACATGCCATACACAACAACTTCTAGTATAGGAAGTCCGATTGCCGTAGACAACAACTTCCAGTATAGTTCACAAGTCCGACTGCCATGAATACGTTTTGGAGTGTCGATCAGACGATTGCAAATGGAAATTTAGAACGTCAAAAATGGGCAAAACAGATTCTTTCAAAGTTCGTTATATCCATATTAATGTTCATAGTTGAGTGATGGACACAATTATTAGAGGTCATCATCAGGCGAAAAGTTTGTTGATAGGTAAATTTATATAACATAAATACACTTATGCCAGAACGATATGCACACCCGTTGACATTATGCATGATATGTCATCAGCATACGAGCTAACATTAAGATATGGTAAGGTGAGGAGAGCTTGGGAGAATGCATTGGAGTTGGTAATGGGAAATCCGGACATGTCTTATAGTAAGATGCTGTAATGTACCATCAAATAAGTGGGTGAACTTACTAATATTTGAATACTACAGTAAATAAACCCATAAACACCGACGACACTAAAATTAGAATATATAAATTTATTTTAACAATTAGAACTATAGCATTTTTAGTAATAATTCATATATGGTATATTACATGCCTGAGATTTATGTAGATGAATGATCTTCTTCTTCTTTGAGCTCGATTCAATTGCTACAGTCTCTACCTGCCTCTTGTACCTTTCTTGAAGCCTGATTCGACATCTATAGTCTCCATTTGCCTTTTGAAACTTTTTTTGATATGAGACTTTATCTTAACATCAACTGTAGTGTTGTGCGAGCTTCGAACATCGTTGAGTTCGTCCATCCCGTCCTTCGAGCATGACATAATGGTTATTGAACATGTAATGTGTCTCGTGGGCAAGTCTAGAGTATCTCTTTTTGGTTTTATAGTCTCCTTGGGTTTTGACAGGACACTCGACTGGTTAATCCATGCAGAACCCAGTGTTGGTGTTCGATTATGTGTATTATTGGTACCCATTGACAAATGACGAGATATGTTTGTTGCAAATGGGGATTCTTCTTCGGTGTTCTTTTCTTGTTGGAACACAACACCGAATGAGAACTTGGTGGTGTCATCTTCAATCTCTAGTTTTACCAAGATGACTAGACGAAGCAGATCTATTTGATTTGGAACTTTAAATGTTGGATGTATCTTTCTCTGTTAGGGTATATATAGTTTGGAAGAAATCCCAAAATGCCAAGATTCAAGTTTGTATAAACGATTCTTGGACAAAAATGATTATTAAACTCATATAGAGATATGATTTGTATATTTCTTGATCTGTAAAGAAGATTTTGAGGTATTGATTCTTGAACATTTTTGTTCAAAAACTGTAATAGTATGACGGTAGAAACAGGACTAATGGATGAAATTTGGGGATGTTTTTATGAGGCGTGTTAGGAGGATATATTGCAGCTTGTAATTGTATTAATTGAGGGATTGATTGTTTTTTTTTTTTTTCGTTTTTGATTATAGTTCATAAATTGTAGTATATTTGATTAAAAAATCGTGTTTATGTAAAAAGGGAATTCTTATATATTTAAAGGTATGTGGTGAAATTTTCACTTAAAAAAATAAAAATAGATTTTTGGACCCCATATGACATGGGCTTAAGGCGACAACATTACCTGCTTTGTCTTAGGTTATGCTCTGATGGTTGTTGCCCTATGCTTGTGCATGTTCCTGTGCTGATAACCTGCGCCTATGCTGATCGTTATTGCATATGGGTATGGGTTTTTGTTGGATTGTCTTGGGATCATGGGTGGTTTCAAATTTGAGAGCATATGAGTTTTAAACGAACAACGATGGGTCAAGTCAGTAGAAAGGGCAACAACAAATACTAGTCTAATATGTAAGCAAGGCCGTGCAATGAATAGAGTTAAGATATCCAAATATGGAAAAGTTGGCCCTTGCCTTAGTTACGACATTGTGAAAACTGCGACCTTATTTCCAGAGCCATAGCATTGAAGTATTAACAAATTTTCCACTCAAACAAGTGTTGCAAAAGCGTGACGCGTAGGAGAAAATAATGAAATGGGTGGTAAATCTATGATAATTAGAAATAAGCTATAAGGGACGATCCGCAATCAAAACGCATGCACTAGTTGACTTTATTGCAGAATTGTCAGATATTCCCGTCCTCGAACAAAGAACCCAAACAGGGAATGTGAAAATTGTCTGTGTATGGATCATCGGGAAATACTGGCTCTGGAACATATATAAACTTGATGAGCCCGAAAGGGTATAAATTGAATTGCGCATTAAGGTTTACATTTAAAGTAACTAATAATGTGGCTAAATACGAAGTACTGTTGGCGGGCCTACGACTAGCAAAAGAAATGCAGGCTCGAATATTGAAATAAAAAACGACTTGCAATTGATAGTAAACCAAGTAAACGAGACGTTCACAGCTAAGGATAAAATAATGTCTACATATCTCACAAAAGCCGTAATGTTAATTCAGTGCTTTGACAAGTTTGAACTTACCCAAATTCCTAGAGAGAAAAACGAGCATGCAGATACCTTGTCAAAACTAGCAAGTTCAAAAGATGTAGAGCTGTTTAAAACCTCGTAGAACTATTGTCAAAATCATTAGTTGGCCATAAAAGGGAGGAAATCCTATGGATACAAAATAAAATTTCTTGGATGGCAGACATCATTTTTTATTTGAAAGATGGAATAGTCCCTAAAGATAAAAAGGTAGCAAGAATAAGAACCTTTAGGTACACACTTCAAAGTGATATCTTATTCAAACGAGGGTATACACTTGTGAAATATGTATAGCCGCTTGGTTATTGTAAAATAATTTTATAGTAGCAAATAAGAGAGAGTTCAAGTCTTTCAACAAAGCTCGGAGCCAAATAATCACACTTGTGGTAATAGCCATAGTGAGATATTGTTTTTCTACACTTGACTTAGCAACAACGTTTGCTTATTACTTTTCCAAGTGACTAAAATCCCTCCCACAAAGGTGCAAAATAGCAGACAATGATTAACAAAATACCTTGCCCAATTATTGTTTGTGTAAGTCATAGTAATAATATTCCCATTAATTTACGTACGCATATCTCAAGCTGGTGAGCCTTTTAGATATTGTTAGTACTTTATTCACTACTTCTATATGCTTAATTTAGGAGCATGCATGAATTGGGTAATTGAGCTAACATCATAAGAGACACCATGTCCGATGATTGGCAAGTAGATAAGTTATTTGACAAGGCTCTGAATTGAACAACATAGGGAAATAATTCACCATTATTATCAAGTTTACTTCTAATATATGTTGGTGTCTTGGATCGTTCTTATTATACAAAACTTACCAAGAACTGAAACAGATCGAAGAATTTCACAAAGTTACAAACTCAAAATCAAACCACTTGACATCAAACTTTCATCAACCATATGCTCAAATTATTGTACCCGTTTGTATCAATACAGAGACCTCAGATCCACCAAAATCCATCACAAGACCCAACTAAGTTGCAACTACTTCTATGGACTAGAAGAACTCAACCATGCCAAATCAAATTCACTCTTCCACACAAAAAATCACTCAGACTCTCAATCTCACTACAATACTCCCATATTCATCCAACCAGAGGTTGCAGATGAAGGGGAGACGAATAGAGAATGTACAAAGAGCTCTCTAGAAGACGAACCCTTACAGAGAAGACAAAATGACAGAATGAATTACGGTTTCAGCCAACCAAGCTATATTTATAAGTGAAATTAAAGTTTCATTCCTCAAATGTGATAAAACTTGGGCTCTGTTATTGGGTCAGATTTCACTGGGCTCTTCAATTTAAGTTATTGCGCATTTCATCATAGCCTAAAAGGTTGGACTAGATCTGCATCATAGTCCAAAAGATCTCCACCTTGCAGTAGCGGATGTACACATTTTGAGTTAGGAGGTACAAATAAACTTACTAAATATTTTTGAAAATCGAGCTTAATATACACTACTGATTCCAATATATTTGGTAGCTCATGAGAAATTAAATCAAACTGCTACATAACCTATGTTAAAAAAATATTTGTTTGAAAATATGAAATTGTAGTGAAAAAAATTTGGTAGTTCATAAGAAATTAAATCATGTTAAAGGACCTAAAAGATGGTAATTATTGTATCTGGTGTTTGGACTTTATATTGACATGATTGAGCCATTTAATTTATATATCGTTCCATCAAAATTTCTTAGTTCATTACTAAAATAACTCTCGAGGAATCCTTCATCAGTGGTTGCGAATGACTAATTTTTTTTTTCAATTTTTTCAACCTTGATTCCATAAGAGCAAGTCAGAAAGATTGACATATAAAACCATCTAATTTAATTCTTTAAAAAATGGAATTGATCCATAGATTTTTCATAACAAATGAAAGGAAAACAAAAATTGAAAAATTAAATGATGGATGAACTAAGATATTAAAATGATATATGCTCCGCTCATTGGATACTTATATACCTTTTGAATCCATTATTACATAATTTGTGGCTTCTCTCTAAGTAAAGAGAAAGTAAACACTATGAAACAAACAACTAAAAAAGAAGAAAAAATTTTGAGTAAAGGAAAAAAAAAACCCTCCATTAAAAAAAAATCAAAAATTGGTGGGTCATGTGAACTACCATGCCCCCACGCCCCTTCCGCCAGTGCCATCTTGATGCCAGTGGTTATACAAGCAGCTTAGTACTAAACCCAGTCAGTTAACTAGTTAGCAACATCTTCAATGTATTTCCAAAACTGCATCAAGTATTAGTACTTGCACCAGTTTAAACTAACCAATATCAATGTTAGCATTTATAAACAAGACTTAAATTTGTTTAGACGCAGTATCTTTGTCCCCATAACAAATGGATTATACTGTGTAGAAATTTTCTCAAGAAGTAAAAGCATTTTGTAAACAATATCTCTAATAAAATGCAGTTTAACATCAATATATTTGGTTTTTTCATGAAAAACTGGATTTTTACACAAGTGCATAGAACTTTGACCGTTTTGGAATATACAACTATAAGATTATTAAGTTCATTTATTTTAGATAATAGCCATTTTAGCTACAAAGCTCCTTTTATGGCTTCTGTTGCAGCAACATATTAGGCATCAATGGTTGATAAAACAAAAATAGGTTAAAGTTGAGATTTCCAACTCACACATGTTCCACACAATGTAAACATACAAGTAGTAGTAGATTTCCTATTGTCCTTGTCCACCAACAAAGTTAGAACCTACAAATAATTTTAGTACTCCACATTTACTATAGGAACTAAAACAAAAACCTAAGTGTGAAGACACATTCAAATATCTCAAGAGCCATTTTAGAGCAGTCCAGTGTTCTAGCCCTTGATTGGCCATGAACCTACTATGGGTACTAATGGCATGAGTTACAACAGGTCTAGTGCAAACCATGGTATACATCACAGACCCGACAACATTGGCAAAATGTACTTTTCCCATATACCTAATGTCAGATTCATCTATAGGACACTGATCTTTACTTAATTTGAAATGACTTACTATAGGTAGTGAAACAGATTTAGAGTAACGCATAGCAAAATTTTGATAAAACATTTTTGACATAGGCAGTTTGTTTCAGAATTAATGTCCTATTAGATCTTTTCCTAATAATGTTCATTCCAAGAATTTTTTTTATGACATAAATCTTTCGATTCAAATTCAACAATTAAAGATCTTTTTATTTCATTTATATCATAAATATCGTGGCCAATTAACAACATATCATCTACATATAAAAGCAAGAAAACATTTACAACATTTTCATTATTTCTTTTGAAATATAAACAATGATCAACTGCATTTCTAATAAAACCAATAGTTGTAGCAAAAATATCATCTCTCATGGTAGCTTGCCAACTCCTAGATTGTTGACTACTTATAGCTTCCTTATAAGACTTAGATTCTTTAATGACTAGATCTTTATAAGAAAGGACAACAAGTGAAAGGTAGTCTCTATATCTAGAAGGCTCCCTTATTTCTCTCCTAATTCTATTTCTAGTTAGTTGATAATTATCTAAAACATCATAATAATCTCCTTCTTCTCCTAGAACACTACCTTCTTTTTCATTAATAGGACCAGAAACAGTTTCTGTTTCTTCCTCTACCTATTCTTCATTAACAGAACCAAATGTAGCCTCAAGCTCTACCTGTAGTGGTCCCTCTATTTTCTCCATGTTCAGTAGCTCTATTTGAGCCATTACTTCTCAAATAGTGCATGTTAGCCTCATTGAAGGTGACATATACATTTGTAATAATTTTGAAACCTTTAGAATCCCTAACCCACAACCTGTACCCCTTTAGGATAACCCAAAAATATACATTTTTTTAGCCATAGGCTCTAATTTTCCTACACTTTGATGAAAGTAGGCTGCACACCCAAAAATCTTCAAATGGTAATAATTTGGCATTTTGACACACCACAGCTCCTTAGGTGTCTTATCCTCAAGAGTACTAGGTGAAGTCCTATTGACTATATATGAGGCTATCGTTACAGCCTCTCCCTATAAGGCTTTCGAAACACCTAAGCTAATCATTATGCATCTAACATTTTCTAATAGTGTTCTATTCATCCTTTCAGCAACTTTATTTTGCTAAAGAGTATAAGGCACAATTCTTTGTCTCTTAATTCTATTTTCTTTACAAAATTGATCAAGCTCGGTATTGTAAAATTCTAAACCATTATCTGTTCTAAGGATTTTAATTTTCTTACCAGTTTGGTTTTCATTTAAGATTTCTGTGTTATAAACCTTTCAAAAGTTTCAGATTTCTATTTTAACAAGAAAATCTAAACTTTTCTTGAATATTCATTAATCAAATGTAGGAAATAGATATTTCATTCTTGAGTGATAAGTTTATGAGAGACCTCAAAGATCAGAATGGACATACTCAAGGACAGAGGTGAAATTATGCTTCCCAGTATTAAAATACAGTCTATGCGGCTCACCCAAAGTACAATTTTAACAAAATGGGACCTTCGATACATTGTCTTTTCTAAACACACCCTTCACTTGAAGGATCTAAAGATCCTATCACTAACATGAGCCAATCTCTTGTGCCATTTTAAAGTGGCATCAAGTTGAGCATTGGATGCCCCAACAATGTACTAAAGCATTACATCAGCTTTAGTGACATAGATTTCATTTATTTTTACACCTCTAAAAAGGACAAATGAACCATTCATAACTTTTAATAACCCATTTCCAATTCTACCTTGCAAGCCCATGTCATCTAAGTCTCCTATTGAAATCAGGTTTCTGGTTAACTCTGGAACATACCTAACCCTTTCAAAGGTACAAATATTACCATTATCAAACTTCAATATCACATTACTAATGGCCCTCAACCCTGTAGGCTATGTTATTTCCCATAACCACCTCTCCTCCATTAACCCTTTTAAAATCCTCTAACCAGTGTTTCCTAGAAGTCATACAAAAGGTACAGCCAGAGTCCAAAATGCTCAAATTTACCTGGATTCCGTGAGAATTTGGTTATCAAGTCAAGGCACAACTTGAGACACTGGATGAGCACGAGGTACCAGGGACAATTACCAAAATAATGATCAAAATAATATGCAGCATCGCAAATAGGAAGTAATAATAGAATTAAGAGCTATAAAGTTTAAAAGTATGGATTTAAGGTCAAAGAAAAGCAAACCAGAGTGGTAGTCTGGAGATTTGACCACCAAAGAACAAAATCTGAGTACAATACAAGTTTGGTTTCAGTTCAATAATCAGATACTAGAAACACTAGATCGCACAAAATCTAGATCTAGGGTTTCAAGAGATTTAGATCGAGCATCGAGAGAACACTAAAAATTGATTTTTCAATGTTCAAATTTTGATCGAAGCCCCAAGACTAAACATAAAAGGCTCTGATACCACTACTATACAAAAATGACCAATAACCGAAACAAGTCCAAGAATTTTACAAAGTTACAAACTCAAAATCAAACCATTTGACATCAAAGTTTCATCAACCATAGGCTCAAATTATTGTACCCGTCTATATCAACACAGAAACCTCAGATCCACCCATGCACCTCACAAGATATAGGCGAGTTGCGAGTGCTTCTATGGATCGAAAGAACTCAACCACGCTAAAACAGATTCACTCTTCCATACAAGAAATCACTCAGACTCTTAATCTTACCAGGCAACTCACGGATTCATCCAACCAGAGGTTGAAGATGAAGGGGAGACGAATAGAGAAAGCATAGAGAACTCTCTAGAAGATGAACTCTCATAAAGAAAAGGGATAATTGCAGCAGCGGTCCCAAACCTATCACTTTTTTGCAGACTTTACCTTAAACTTTGTGCCACCCACAGTCCCAAACTTTTCAAAAATTAGCACATGGGGTCCAAATGAATGATTTCTGTTAGTTTGACCGTTAGTTGACCCAATAAATTGACTTTGACAAATTTTAAAAAGGGTAAAATAGTAATTTTAAATTTTAATTAAAAAAACTAAATAACAAAGAAAAATAAAATAAAAAGCAATCACTGTTCATCTTCTCATTTCCCCTTGCCCCTCCTTCTAAACCCAATCAAATTCATTTGCTAAGACTATTGGTAGTGTAGATGGGCTGCTGTTTGTGGGACGACTATTGGGTAATGGACGCACAAGATTAGTTCCACCACCAGTTTGACCATCGTTGCTGTTTGAGCCACCTCCGCCTCCATTTCCGCCATCCCCACCATCTCCACCTCCATTCCAGAAACTTCATTTTAGACCCTATATTTCGTAAAACTTCAATTGAGCCTCTCCATGTCTCTAACATCTTACATATTTCATCAATTAAGTTCCGCCATCGCTAATATCTTCAATTTACGACTTACGTTAATTTTCAATTAAATTCTCTATCTAACTAACATGTTCAATAGCTTCAATTTTGATCATGTATTGATGCCACTTATAGTTCTCATGGTGAGCAACTGGAGTTTCGGTCTCTTTGCCCAGTAGGTTTTTTTGTCATAAATGAGCAATCACAGCTGAATGAGAGGAGCCGAGCATGGGCATTTGAGGAGTACAGATTTTATAGGGGATCTGGGCTATGGTCTGGCCGTCTTCTCCTCATCATCCAAGGTAATAACTATCTTAGCAAATGAATTTGATTGGGTTTAGAATGAGTTGGTTTTTGGGGGGGGGGGTGCAAGGGGGAAGGAAAAGATGCATAGTGATTTGCTTTTTATTTTTTTCTTTGTTAGTTAGTCTTTTAATTTTAATTTAAAATTATTATTTTGCCCCTTTTAAAATTTGTCAAAGTCAATTTATTGGGTCAACTAATGGTCAAACTAACAGAAATCATCCATTTGGACCCCAGGTGCTAATTTTTGAAAGGTTTGAGATTGTGGGTGACACAAAGGGAAGGTTAAGATAAAGTCTGCAAAAAAGTGATAGGTTTGGGATCGCTACTGCAATTATCCTCAAAAGTCATCGTAGATCAAAAGAGAGATCAACGATCCAGAGCACTTTGCAACATATAAAAAAAAAATGGGCAACTAAAGTCGCATTCCTCAAATGCGATATAACCAGGGCTTTGGTATTAGGTTAGATTTCACTAGGCCACTTCAATTTAAGTTAATGGGCTATAGAATGAGGAAATTACACTAAACCAGCTGTTTAGTTTT